>WITN01000862.1:0-35387 GCA_015025155.1 Lactarius quietus | reverse complement strand
GTGAATTGCTCCCGTCTTTGAATTGCATCCAATCGAAAAGTCTCGCGTCTCGCATCCTATCTATTGTGTTTACCTTCCTTTCGTCAAATTGGCCAAAGTGAGGAGCCATATTTCACCTTGACGTATTTTCTGAGCCCAGGACTCTGACATCGCATTCATTGCTACTGGCGCCGCCGCGCCAAAATTAATGAAGGTCCCATCAGATGGCTGAAGCGGGTGTGCGCCCTGCTCCCACGGTGGTGATCAATAAGCTAGCGGTTGACACCTGTCCGTTTTCCTCCATTCAAGGAGCCGAATTCGCCATCCATCGTATTGTAAGTAACTTTGTACTCATTCTGACGCCCACATCGATGTATTTATCATCGTCAATACATAGGTCTGGCGTTGGGGACCTTACGGGGTGTGTGTGTTGCGCCGACGTCTTGCCACTATCTCATCATCCGGGGAGTTCGCCCGTCACAACGTGACTGCCGAAATTCTATAAAAGAGGAGTGCCGCAGAGGGAAGGGGCATTCACGAACTCCCTTGGGTTCTAATTCCTACTAGTCAACGACTCGATGCGTTTCTCAACTCTTGCTATCCTCATCGCTCTTCCGGCTGCAGCATACGCAGCAGTGTGCCCCCAACAGTTTTCAGTGGGGCACACGAACGACTGCTCCGAGCGTGGCGAATATTGCGACTCCCACCTCCCATGTTGTGGGGACGCTCTTTGCCTGTGGAACGGCCATTCCGGAGTATAGTATCCTACCACTGTTCTCTGCCTCTCGCTAACTGGGATGTTAGATATGCGTCTAAGAACATTATGTGGTCGGGGTTTGGTCTGAATGAGAGGTGAGGGAGCCTAGGAGACTAGGAGGGAGGATTCTCAGTTCATGACGCAGTGGGGCATGAACTCGTGCTTCCGTGGTGGTGAGGGGAAAGTTTTGCAAAGAGTGGGCCAAACACGAATCATAATGGAAAGGTGCTGCTCAGAATGCGCAATGTAAATCTTGGTCTTTTTTATCATGGCCTCAGAGTAAGGAAGAGGGTATCAAGGGTCTGCGTCAAACTTATAGTGACACTCCTCCCGCAGATCGGTATATTCTGTGCCAGGGACGACTCGGGATCTGTTTGGGGATGTCAGGAGTAGGGAGTGCCCCTTAGTAGGCCATGGTCAGATCCAGAAGAATGCAGGCTATATCGGCAGCGTTCTGCCATTTTCGAGGCTGTCGTGTCGGCGTGCAGCAGCCCGTGCTCACCCCAAAATCCACTTCCCGGCTTGATTTCGACGGGTTCGGGAACCGCGGATCTCATCAAGTTCCATGGAAGACTGTCAAATTTATTACAACTTTGAACTGCCAGTGAAATTGGCGGCTTCCTACCGTGTGTACTATATTTCACTGCTCGAAAGGGGTGACGATAGATTTCTATGGTACGCGATGAGCTGCGAAGGGAAGTCTTGGAATCAAGTCGTTGAAGTGGTGATTGCTCCTGCTTCAGAGGTTGTAGGTGGTCATAACGTGCAAATCGGCAGAGAAGGGGGAATGCCTGAGGCGCATTCTCTAGAACTAGAGCTCGGAGTACGAAAGCAATGCAAAAAATGCACTTGGAGAAGGAGCCACAGAAAGGCAGCCAACCTGAGTCTCGGACGCCATAATCGAGAAGTTCGTGATACCACTCAGCATAGAAGGCAACTTGAGAGTCAAGCTAAGACTGCTAGCCGCTCATCGAGACTTTAGTCTGGAATTACCTTATAAGGAAATAATATCACAGGAAATAAATACAATCAGTCTGTTGGCTTTATATGTTGACCGAGAGATCTAATACAGTATAGCTAACTAAAGAACAGACTGTGGGGGAAAGGGTGAGACGCGCGCTGTTTACACACCACGTGGCTAACATAACGGATGTCTTGCGTCTACAAACACGTCCAAAAAATGTGAAAAGGAAATGTGTCAGACGGTGGGTCGCAGGAAATGACCGATGGAGCAAAGGGATTGGATGCACGTCCGTGCAAATAAGGATACAGAGCGAGATGACGATGGCGGAAAGAATGATGGCGGGAAAACAGCAGCCCAAGCAACAACAACAAATGTTCCCACGGGGCCAGAAAAGAGAGAAGTTTGGGGGTCCGAAAAACCCGGAAGATGTAAAATATGAAACCAAAAAAAAAAAAGTGAAGCCTATGCCTTGAGCAGCTCTTCGACAACCTTGTCATCCGGGATCTTGGCAATGTTAGCACCTCGGTAGTTTAACCGCCGCAATACGTCGATCTGCACCAAGGTATATGAATGTGAGTCGGGGGGCATAACTGTACCACACTACACTATACGCACCACTTTGTTGCGCTCAAAACCGATCGCCTCGAACTGGTCGACATGCGCCTTGTCAAGACCGGCAATCGCCACCTCATCGCGCACAGCAGAGCCTGCCTTCCCAGGGATGGCGGTGGTACCAGGTGTACCGGAGGTCGGGACGGGCCCGCCGGCGTACACGTGGGTCCAATAACGTGCGGTGTCCTCGAAGCTAGACGGGAGGTCATGTAGTGCTTAGCGACCTCTGCATCCTGCGGGTCGTTCGGCTCTGGGCTGCAGAGTAGGGACTGGAGGGAAATGAGCGTCGACTTGAGCGTGAGCACGGGCGACCAGGCGTCCTTGAGGATGTCGAGGCATATTGCGCCTGAGGCGGAGGATACATTCGGGTGGTACACTTTCGTGATGAATTTCATTTTGACGGGTTGGAAGGGATATGAATCTGGGATGACGATGTCCTGCAGTTGCGTTTGACCAGATGGGGAAGGAAGAAGATCAGCAGGTTTGTTTGCGAAGCTCGGAGTATAGATTGCGAGTGAGACGCACCACTTCAAAAAGGCCACCTTCGTAAGGTGTGTCTTGTGGTCCGTCGAAAGAACCACGGAGATGAAAGGGAGAATTGTCGATGAGGTCGATGTTAATGTTAGAAGACTTATCATTCTTGCAGTCTTGTCGGGGTGAATCAGATGGTAGCCTACATGAAACGACGCGAAATATCGAGCGCACCAGCAATCTCCTTGTTTACTCGTCGAAGCCGTGCATCTGACATGACGGAACGCTGAGATACTTTGAAAGAGTCGATAGAAAGGGTTTGTGGTGGAGGGTTCAGTTCAGGACAAATTGGGACGCGGGACGACGGAGCGAGGTTGCCTGACTTGCCTCTGTTCGGCCGGCCGACGGACACTTCCGGTTCACGTGGGTGGCCACGTCGTCGACCGCCATGACGTCCATGCGCGAAGAATTTGAGCACTATATCCTGCGCCTTCAGGACACCATCATCGACGCCCTCGAGAAACTCGACCCAGATGCACCTAAATTTTTCCGCGATCGCTGGGAACGTCCCAAGGGCGGCTACGGCATTTCCTGTGTCTTCTCGGTCCCCTACTCCACAACTCCGTCGACGACTATCCTCGAAAAGGCCGGCGTGAATATATCCGTCATACATGGAATGCTCCCCCCTGCCGCAATCAAGCAGATGCGTGCCGACCACGCATCTCTGCCGTATGATCCAGACAGCCAGGAGAGCCTCCCTTTCTTCGCAGCGGGCATCTCGCTTGTCGTTCACCCACGCAACCCTCACGCGCCGACCGTACACGCTAATTACCGCTACTTTGAGATAACAGCGCCCTCCGAGCCAAGCAAGGTGCTGGCCTGGTGGTTCGGTGGCGGGTCGGACCTCACCCCATCGTACCTCTACGACGACGACGCGAAGCACTTCCACAATACATTGAAGGCCGTGTGTGACAAACACGGCACAGCGCTCCACAAAAGCTTCAAAGAATGGTGCGACGAATACTTCTTCATATCACACCGTGGCGAGGCACGCGGTATTGGCGGGCTCTTCTTCGATGACCTCTGCAATGAGCCACATAAACGCATTCCCGACGCCAGCCGCGACTCCGACGCTAGCGTCCCTGACCGCCCGTGGGACGCCGACTCCATCTTTGCATTTGTGCGCGCTGCCGGCGACGCGTTCCTCCCATCATACCTCCCCATCCTCGAACGCCGCGCCCATATGGAGAGCACGGATGAGCATCGCCGATGGCAGCTTCTTCGCCGTGGCCGATACGTCGAATTTAATCTTGTGCATGACCGCGGTACCAAATTCGGCTTGATGACGCCTGGCGCGCGTATCGAGAGCATTTTGATGAGTCTGCCGGAGACGGCTCGGTGGGAGTATCCCAGGGAGGTTGACGCGAGTGCTGAAATTGAGGAAGGGAACTTACTCGAGCAAAGGAAATTGCTCGAGGTGCTGAAGACACCCAAGGCGTGGCACGATTAGCTTAGAAGTCATACAAAGAAATGCACTGTGTTAGGTAGTCGTGAGTTGCCAATTGTCCTGTCCTGTGAGTCTCTTCGAAATTACAAGGCCCACCCACAGTTTTCCCCTCGGGACGTTGCAAACTCTCGTTCTCTCTCGGCTTGGACAACGCGGATTAATTCAACGGTTCCACGGTTCGAGGCCCGTTTAAGTCGGCCCTGGATACTCGTCGTAGTACAGATGAGCCTCTCGCAGATCCACCAAACTTCCTCGTCGTGAGACGACTTTCTATGGCCCATACATACCACGTATGTATATTGGGTTCCCGCCAACTCCAGCGATGACAGATGAAAAATTGGCGCAGATAGGAGTAAGTCTCTAGATCTATCCTTGTGCCCGCCAGAGTCGCCACAAAGGGGATGGAACAGAATCGAACAAGTGAGTTTGATCCAGGGTTCGATCTTCGCTTTACAGTACGTTCGAGGTTAGGTGGACTAAACTGGAGTGCGGTCTGAAGAAGCTCGCCAAACTCATAGACTGTGATGTTACATTTCGACCGTGCGGCTTCCGTCGGGATGGATGGGCGTTAACAAGAGCGACGCAAACGACAGCTGGATGTTCAGCGAGTCATCAGCGTCACTCGCCGTCTCGGCAACCGCAACGTCCTTTGACAGACGTCGCGGAGAAAATGTAGATCGCGTGAAGTGTTCGTCACCGGTTCTGCCTTCGTCGACAGCTGCGCACTTGACACTAACCAACTACAGGAAAGCCTTGGAAAGTGGAAAGCTCCACCTGTTCCACCACCGAGTCACAGCATTACGTGCAATCGTTGCAGTGCATGATATGTTGGACCAGCAAGCGCCGTTCCCGTGACATCAATGCTTACTTGGCGCTCGGGTTTCCTCTTATTTCCATGGTACTTATAAACATCTGTTCCATAGCAGACAGTAGTTACTTCTTATGTTTCATTTACTTGCTGCACCTCTAATAACTCATGTATTCAGTACTCAGTTGCGTTCAGGTTCCCGCCCTCCTGCCCGCAATCGCCAAAGGAACTGCGGTTGGTTGTCCTATTACATTTCACACTCCGACTTAGACAAAACGGGCAGCACAGGTTCCTGTCAGAGAAGTCACTCTACAGTAACTTATTGTGTCATAGTACTGTACTGGTTACCGTAACGGATTATACATCCTACTTAGCGTCTGTTCGTCTGACATGCGCATGGCAGTGCTGTCTGACTCGTCCCACCTGTCCTAACCGTCTATCTGTTTCCCTCTCTCCAAGCAGCTCATCCCTATTACTCTGCCTATGGCTCAAGCCCCAGTTTTATCGACTTCTACAGCGACTTCTAATTTACAGCCCATCTTCAATGCTGCCCTAAAAGCGTTTGAGAAGAAGACCAAGGAGGACCTCCTCTTGCATCCGCTCGCAGCACAGCTACAAGCCTGCAATGGTCCCAGTGACATCCTTTCCGTCCTTCAGAATGAAGTTAATGAGTTTAATCGATCGAGAACTGCCGACGAGAGACTATCACGGTGGCTGAATCCGACTATCGATGTTCTCTATGCATTTTCCACAACGCTCTGCGAAGGCTTTGGACTCGTGGGTCCTATTCAGTCAACCTGTCTATACACGAACCTTACTATCAATCATTCAGGTATTCTCGCCCGCAAACTTGATCTCCATTGGTATTGGGATACTCTTCTCGGTGAGAACGCTCTTTTTTCCACGTGGAGGTAATTCTTACAAGGTCGGTCACAGGCGGCCAAAGATGTCCAAGCCAACCAAGAGGCCCTCATCGATCTCTTCGAACGTATCGAGTACTTCTTCAAGCGCCTAGTGTCCTATACTGCAGTGAGACCCACAGACGCGATGACCGACATAATCGTAAAGATGTTGGTCGAAGTGCTGAACATCCTTGCGATTGCGACTAAGGAAATGAAGCAGAGTCGAGCGAGTGCGTTTCTCTCGACGACTCGACACATATAAACGTTGGTTAATTTGTGTTTAGAAAAATACATCAAAAGGCTCGTGGGGAGGAATGACTCAGGCATGGGAGATGCCCTGGAGCGGTTAGACAAGTGGACCAAGTTGACACAGGAGGAGGCTAGCATGGTCCTTGCAGAGATCCTGGGGCTCACACAGATCGTCCGCAATGGGGTGACTACTGTTATAAACGGTACGTCCGGCGTGTTCACTGCTCCCCTCATTCTGAATGTGCATTCGTTGTTAGATGGAAGAGAAACACAACAGATAGTCCAACAAATGGCAACCAGCGTAGACGATATACTATGTTTGTGATCTACCCCGTTGTTCTGACCCCGGTATCATTAACGTGGTCTCAGGGAGTCAATCGAGAAAGAGCCTCAGAGAATGGGTATCTCCCCCGAATCCCTCGACAAATCATAATGTCGCGTGCGAGCTTCGCCACGAGGAAACTGCCCAATGGTTTTTCCAAGGAAATACGTTTGGCGAATGGGAGTCAACCGGCTCTCTCCTGTGGATCCATGGGAAACGTATGTTTTTTTTACCAATTCTTCGCCAATCATGTCCTCATCCCCGTCCACAATCTCAGCGGGTTCGGGGAAGACCGTCCTCTGGTTCGTCATTTATCGTCGTTCTACACATCAATAAAGTCAACTTTCCTTACAGCTCTTCAATCATACAAGATATTGCAGCTCTAAGCGAGGCGGGATTAGCCTCGATGGCATACTTTTATTTCGACTTTAGGGATCTTGACAAGCAACATATCCGAAACCTCCTCCCCTCCCTTCTCATTCAGCTTTCTGCTCAGTCCGATTCTTGCCGCGTCATCCTCTCCCGGCATTATTTGGCTCACGATAATGGCGAGAAGAAGCCTAAGGTCGCAGTGATGACAGAATGCCTCGTGGATATGCTCAAAATTTCCGACCAACGCCCAATTTACATCATCTTGGACGCGCTCGATGAGTGTCCGAACTCCTCTGGCATCCCGTCGCCACGCGAACAGGTCCTTACACTAGTCAAGGAGCTTATCAACCTTCGCCTCCCGCATCTTCGTATCTGCGTCACCAGCCGTCCGGAGTTTGATATTCGGGCTACTCTTCGGCCTTTGGCGCTTCATAGTGTCTCTCTCCACGACGAAAGTGGACAACAGGAAGATATTGTCGATTATATCAATTCCGTCGTATACTCCGACTCCGAAACGATGATGAAGAAGTGGCGAGAGGACGACAAGGAGATGGTTGTCGATTGGCTCTCAGAAAAAGTAGATGGAATGTAAGCGTATCCATCCTGCTGACCTCGTGATGATAGCTCATGGCACCAACCAGGTTTCGGTGGGTATTCTGCCAGCTCGAAACTCTACGACAATGTCTTCCGCAGAGCGTCCGGCGTACTCTAAATGAACTTCCCGAGTCTCTGGACGAAACATATGAGCGGGTCTTGATGGAAATCAAGAGGGCCAATCAATTGCACGCGTATCGCATGCTCCAATGCCTCACCGTGGCAATTCGGCCCCTTTCTGTCGCCGAGCTTGCGGAACTACTCGCCTTTGACTTCGATGTCGCGAATGGTGCGATCCCGACGCTGAACTCAAACTGGCGCTGGGAAGATCACGAAGAAGCAGTTCTTTCCACATGTTCAAGTTTAATCACCGTCGTTCCGGGCCACGGATCCGCCATCGTTCAGTTTTCCCATTTCTCCGTAAAGGAGTTCTTGATGTCCGATCGTCTAGCATCGTCGATGAGAGACATCTCGCAATACCATATTGCTCCCGAAGATGCGCACACGGTGCTTGCCCAAGCCTCTCTCGGCGTCCTACTCCGGGATCCCGACGTCAGACACGGCGCCGATATTGTTACTCTAGCCCGATATGCCGCTGAGCACTGGGTAACTCATGTGCAGGTCGAGAACGTCGCCCCACGGGTCCGCGATGGGATGGAAGATCTCTTTAATCCAAACAGGCCCTACTTTGAAGCATGGGTCCACTTGCACGATGCCGATCGCTACACCTTTGGTCAAGGCAGGGCGAGTCAGGCACACGGAGCCCGACAAGTTTATTATGCCGCGTTGTGCGGATTCCACGAGGTAGTCGATCGCCTGACTCACGAATACCCGCTTTGCGCAGGCGCTAGTAGTGGTCGATGTGGAACTGCGCTACACGCGGCATCGTTTGCAGGTCATCTCCAGGTTGTGCAGTTGCTGCTTCGGCACGGCGTGCTTGTTGATGTTCCAAACTATGCGGGCGACGCGCCATTGCGGTTTGCATCGCAATCGGGTCACTGCGACGTTGTTCGATATCTGATACGCCACGGCGCAGATGTGAATTCGAGGGGAGAGGGTCGAAACACTCCGCTGAATTGGGCAGCGCATGGCGGGCACGTTGACGTCGTCCGAGTGCTGCTGGATCACCGTGCGGATGTTCGTACCATGGACCATCACGGCCGGACTCCATTGCACGACGCAATATGGGGCGACGATCCCAAAGGTGACTTTCCCCAGGTTGTGCAATTGTTACTAGAACGCGGCGCAGATGTGAACGCACGGGATACCCATTACCGGACCCCATTACATCTGGTGCCAATGAGACCAACCAAACTCGAGGTCTTACGCATTCTGTTAGAGCATGGCGCGGACGTAGGTGCGAAGGACGATAAGAGAAGGACTCCATTGCAGGCATTGATGCATGGACAGGGCGAGATAGCGCGGTTGCTTTCTGAATATAGCCCACAAACCTAATGTACCATCATGAATTCGTTTAATATGGCAGAACTACTGTACAGTATACATCCAACGCAGTCTGTCTTGTACGATTGAAGAACTGTACCGAAAGCTGAGCTCATCGACGTGTAGAATTCTCGGTGATGACGAGCCACAGGATGGTCTTCCCGAGCTAAGATGTGGAGCGGCGATGAGAGCTTGATTAGCGAAGAATTGGAAGAACATACGTTTGCCGTATATCCACAAGAGAGAGCCCGTATACTTCCACTCATCAACGTACTGCCTTCGAAGAACCACTGAGCGGTTCCCCGTGGTGAAAATCGCACGCAATGTTGGGATTTGTGAATGGATCTGTGGAAAACACCCATTCTCTGAGACTCTTTCTCGATTAACTCCCTGTTAAAATTACCAAGGCCAACATGGACATATTGTATCATCTACCGTCGCTGTTCGCTAGTTCTTGAACAACTTCTTGAACAACATGTTTCGTTGTCGTCCATCTAATCAATGCAGTTCAGAACGATGAGAACAGCGGACACGCCGAACGTACCATTCATGAAGGTAGCTACAATTTTTGTCAACGAATCTGCGTGAGCTTCAGGTTCTCTGCAGCCGCCATGCGAGCCTCCTCCTGCGTCAACTTGTCCAACCGCTTCAGAGTATTTTCTATGTCATTCCTCCCACGAGATATCTGGGAGATTTTTCTGAGCACAACTTGAAAAACGAAAACTGACAGTTACATATCGTCGAGAGCAGCGCACTCGGTCGACTTTTGCTCCATTTCCTTAGTCGCAATCGCAAAAATGTCCGGTACTTCGACAATTATTTTCAGCATCGTGAAGATAATGGTTGAAGTACTGGACATATGTCGATCGGTCATCACATCTGTCAGTTGCACTACTCTAGGCGCTTGAAAGAAATACTCGATGCGTTCGAAGAGATCGATGAGGACCTCCTGGCTGGCTTCGACATCTGTGGTTTCCTGTGACAGCCTTCATTGTAAGAATCGCCTCCACACAGGGATAAAGGAGGGTACCCACTGAGAGGAGGATCCCAACGCCAACAGAGATCAAGTTTGCTGGCACGAATACCTGAAAATTTGATACTAAGGGTGTGTGTGGACAAGTTAAAGTTCACAGGAGGGGACTCACAAGTCCAAACCCTTCGTAGAGCGTTGTAGGAAATGCATAGAGAACATTGATAGTGGGGTCCTACGCTGAGTATGGCTCTGCTAGCCGACATCTTGTTCAGTTCAACTCGGGGTCTGAGCATGCAATATAATCAGATTTGTTACAAGTCGATCCAGTTGGCCCACACATACCAGTGACTTGCAGATCCCTGGTGAATCCGATGACACGTCTGCTTCCACGCCTCCCCTGACAGGCCTGACAGTTGGCATTTGAAGCTTTTGAAGGCTTGCCGCTCTCTAAATTTGCTTAGTCATCTACTGTACAGTAGCACTTGAGCCCCGCCACGTCATCACGTCTTCTTATTGACCCACGCGGTATTATCTGTCTACCAGACGGCTAGCCCTCAACGTGAGTGGACCTCTATCCCAACCCCTAATCTCGAAGGTATCTTTGATGACGTCTCAAGCTCAAGTCGCGCAAGAAAAAGACAAAGAAGGATATTAGCTCGTCAAATATGCGATTCTCTTGTCGCCATTTTGGGTCAAGGTTATTGCTTTCATCCTTCTCGGCCTGGCGGCAACGACCGACAGAAAAAATTCTTTGCACCTTTTCTGGGACGCTTAGCGGATGTATTAATTTGGTAAATTTCGACCCATACGTCCCTGCTTTCACACTCTGATGTCGGTTCGGCAGGCCGTTTCACCTGAACACTTAGTTTTTGCCGGAGACCATGAGGAGGACACCGATTCCAGTATGGGCTCGATGTCCTCCTCTTGGTGATGGCTCGATTTGTTGATTCGTGCAGGCCTTTTGATGTCAAGCATTTTTAGGCAGCCAAAATTGTCACTACGAGCCAAGACATTCTTGCCGACTCATTTTCCACACGGTTAGAGATATATACCGGGGTCGCGCTAACTTTGGCGACGACAGACAAATGGTGGAATAACGGTTGGGGAAAGGGTTGAGGTACTAAGTGCCCATGTGACCGCCACAAAGGAAATGGATCAGAGTCGAGCAAGTGACTTTATATTTCGCGTTGCGTTCGAACTCGGTTCAGAAAATATTGTCGTGATGGTGATATGGAAGGACCTAGAGAATAGGCTGAACAAGCTTGGCAAAACTCGCGAATGATGAAGTTGCGAGGGTGAGTGTGCAGCTTCTGAAGGTTGCCCGCGACGTCGACATGGGACTGACGGGTTTTAACGACAACGTCAAGGTAGTTGACGATATGGTACAAACTACAGCTGAGGTAGGCTAAATATGTCCACCATCATCATGTCACCTGTGTCATCGCTCACTTTACCATCCAGATGGCCAGGTACCCAAGGTGAAATCAACTCTTCGACAAACGGAGGACAATGTAGGCGGCTTACTTTCTGAGATCCGTCAGACCCAACACCCTAAGCATATGCGTATATCTCTTTCTTGCTTTGAAGACGCACAACTGATCAGCACTATCAGCGTGACATAGTTTTGCAATTCGCCATGTTTGATG
This sequence comes from Lactarius quietus, assembly GCA_015025155.1. Taxonomy (NCBI): domain Eukaryota; kingdom Fungi; phylum Basidiomycota; class Agaricomycetes; order Russulales; family Russulaceae; genus Lactarius; species Lactarius quietus. Next base: position 23,788 of record WITN01000862.1, on the reverse strand, counting down.
AGCCACGGGAATTGGTGTGAACGACTAACACCCAAGGAATGGACGGATCGCGTTTGCTCCTGGATGTAAACAAAGCGGGAAGGAGATAAGGTGTTCTTCGAACGGGAATAAGACTTAAAATATATAGCTTGAACACGTTTACAGCAAAGCACGCCAGTGCCAGCGTGCGTCTCGGAGATGCTTATATAATCTTTATGTTGTTGAGCAGCAGTTCCCTACTACTGCATCGCTTTGCAGTTCTCTCGGGTCAGCAAACCTTGTGGCCAGGTGTTATGGCATCACGGGCACGTGTGTTCATGCAGCGTCTATCTTCTATATCTGGTAGGGCATCTAGGAGGGCCGAGATGGGCACGATGGGCACGGAAGCGGCACTGGCACGAATGGAGATGCCCTCATCTTCGTCTTCCATATATTGTTACTATGATAGCATCCGCTTAGCGTTAGTCAAACCCCCGGCCTGCTTCTGGTTCTATGTCTCAGACTCCCACAACGCCTCCCTCTTCAAATATCGAAAGAATTTTCGATGTCGCTCTCAGGTCGTACAAGAAAAAGACTAAGAAGGATGTCAAGAAGCACGATCTCTTCAAACAGTTAGAGAAATGCGATTCTCCTACCGCCATTCTGGCCGCGTTTCAAGCGGATCAGTTTGATTCATCTCGGACTGGCGGTAATGACTGGCTGAAAAGATGGCTTCGTCCAACGATCAACGTTCTTTATGCCTTCTCTGCGACTCTTTGCCAAAGTGTCGGTTTGGTAACTATCGACTTATCAATCCCTCTGTCCGTGGTCGCAGTCTGATGTCGATTCATCAGGTTTTCTCACCCTCACAAGCCGTTTTTGTTGGAGTTGGAATCCTCCTCCTTGTGAGTGGATTGGTTTATCTATTCCCTCTTGCGAGCTTTTCTTACGCTAAGCGTTGTTAGGCGGCCAAAGATGTCTCTGCAAGCCAAGACATTGCCATCGACATCCTCGGACGCATCGAAAGTTTCTTCACGCGACTAGAAATCTATACTGAGGTCCCGCTTACTCCGGCAATGACTGATAAGATGGTGCAAATAACGGTTAAGGTCCTTGATATCCTTGCGACCGTCACAAAGGACATGGGGCAGAGTCGAACGAGTGGGTTTCCACATTCATCCCATTTTGCTCGGGGTTTATATTATTTTAGAAAAATTTCTCAAGAAGGTCGCGGGGAGGACAGACCTGGAGGATGGACTTAAGACTCTCGACACACTCACAAGTGATGAGGTTGCGATGGCTAGTGTGCAGCTTCTGAAGGTTACTCGCAACATCGATAATGGACTGACGAGTGTTAACGACGGCATCAAAGTAGTTGACGATAAGGTGCAAGCAATGGCTGACGGTGGGCTGGGTTTGCTCAGAAAGTCATCAGCATCATCACTAACTTGTGCCATCTAGATGGTATTAGAACGGCTACGGAAGTGAGATTAGTCCTTCAACAAACGGCAGACAATGTAGATGGCGTGAAGCGTTTGTCACCAGTTCCTCATTCCCTGATTGTCGCGTATCTAACACTATTCCAGGAAACCAATTACGGGAGAGCCTTAGAAAATGGCAATCTCCACCAGATCCGTCAGCAAATTACAACATTGCATGTCATCGTCTACACGAGGGAACGGCAGTGTGGTTCTTGGAAGACAACAAATTCAAGAAATGGAAGGTGGATGGTTCCCTGTTATGGATCCATGGGAAACGTACGTTCTTTTACACGTATTTTCAGTGATCCTATTGATCTCACGTTTTGCAGCGGGCTCTGGAAAGAGCGTCCTTTGGTTTGTCCCTCCTCAAATTCTGAAGTATTAGAAAACTTAGGATTATCGAGTAGCTCTGCAATCGTCAATGATATCACGACTATGTATGAAGCCGGATCAGCTTCGATGGCATATTTTTATTTCGACTTTCGGGATTTCAACAAGCAAGCGCGCCGAAACTTGCTCTCCTCGATTCTCACCCAACTTTCTAATTGTTCTGACGCCTTTTGCGACATACTCTTTCGCCTCTACGAGGTACACGATAACGGCGGGCGTCAGCCCAGCGATAGTGCTTTCACGAAGTGTCTCAAGGAGATACTCACGCTTCCGAATCAAGGCCCAGTTTATCTTATTATGGACGCCCTTGACGAATGTCCCGACACATCTGATGTCCCATCCGCCCGCGAACAGGTCCTTGATCTCGTAAAGGACCTTGTTAACCTTAGACTTCCTAGTCTTCATATTTGTGTAACCAGTCGACCGGAGGTCGACATCAGCGACGCACTCGAAGCACTCACGTCTCAGACAGTTTCCCTTCAAGACGAATCCGGGCAAAAGAAGGACATCGCCGCCTACGCCAGATTCATCGTCTACTCTCGCCCGGGTAAAATTATGATGAGATGGAGGCAAGAGGATAAAGAACACGTTATTGAGACGCTCTCGGAAAGAGCTGACGGGATGTAAGAGCGTATCTGTGCGATCATTCCGCTGATTCACAGTATTTAACAGGTTCCGATGGGTCTTCTGTCAACTTGAAGTGTTGCGAAATTGCCTACCACAGAACGTCCGGCGCGTCCTTAGAGAACTACCAAAATCTTTGGACGAGACATACGAGCGGGTGTTAAAGGAAATTGAGAAGACGAACCCACAGCAAGCATATCGTCTGTTACAATGTCTCGCTGTCGCAGCTCGGCCACTTCGTGTTGAGGAGCTCGCGGAGGTCCTTGCTCTCGATTTCGAAGAGGCTAAGGAAGGAATACCGACGCTGAACAAAGATTGGAGATGGGATGACCAGGAAAAGGGTGTCCTATCCACGTGTTCGAGCTTAATCGTTGTCGTCGATGACCACTCTTCGAAAACCCGCGTTATTCAATTCGCTCATTTTTCTGTGAAGGAATTCCTAACGTCAGATCGCCTTGCCAACTTAAACGCAGACATTTCCCATTTTCATATCCGTCTCCAACCAGCACACACTATCATCGCTCAGGCTTGCTTGGGAATTTTACTTCAGCCGGACAACAACAGCGTTGAACATGAGCAGGTCGAATATAGCTCCCCTCTGGCCGAATACGCCGCTCGGTACTGGGTAACGCATGCACAGTTCGAGGATGTGTCGTCACGTGTAGCAGGCGGGATGAGACGTCTTTTTGATCCCGCAAGACCATATTTCGCGGCATGGCTCAACTTATATAACGTCAACAAAAAGTGGTGGCCTTTCACAGGGGGAAGCTGTCTCCCACTACTTTATCTGCTCTCGAAACCTACACCGTTGAGCGAAGACCTTGCTCCTCTGAGCTTATACTACGCTTCGTTTTGTGGATTTCATGACCTCACAGAACACCTCATCACCAAGTATCCACAACACGTAAACGCTAGGGTCGGTTATATCGGGAGTTCGCTGGCGGCAGCATTGTACAACGGACACTTTCTAGTCTCGGAGCTACTACATCGAAATGGCGCAGCCGTGGATGTTACCTCCCACCGAAGTTGCACTCTACTTCACGCTGCATCAAATGACGGAATAATTGATGTGGAACAATGGCTACTAAAAGTCGGCACAAGCGCAAATGCGCAACAAGACGACCACACGACTCCACTTCACCTGGCAGCGGTTAATGGACACCTGGAGGCCCCTGTGCATCTGGCATCTTCCTTGTTAAAAGCTAAAACTGTAGAACTATTGATCGAGCACGGGGCGGATGTCAACACTCGAAATAGCAGTCACTCGATCCCCTTGCATCTGGCGTCGTCCCAGTGGAACGCAGAGATTGTACGGTTATTAATCATGCACGGGGCGGATGACAGCGCACAAGACGAGAGCTACAACTTGAATACGCCTTCGCATCTGACATTGTTTGGGGTGAGTACAGAAATCGTCAAACTGGTATCCAGCACTCGGCTAATGTGGCAGATAGGATGCCAGCTCGATACTATGGCTCGAAACAGTGCATTTACTGATCGAGAATGGGGCAGATGTTCTCTCACGGGATCGGAGCCACTCTGCGCCTTTGCATCTAGCGTCTTCCTTGCGGAATACTGAAGCAGCAGTCTGGCTATTGATCCATGGCGGGGAATATGTCGATGCGCAAGTTCAAGTTGGGAGTCACTCAACACCTTTACATCTGGGATCATTCGAAGGAAATGCTAAAACTGTGCGGCTACTCATTGCATACGGTGCAGATGTTAATGCACGGGATGAGCGCTACAGGACACCTTTGCATCTGGTTGCAAGTCTGGTTGAGAATTGTGAAATAGCTCAGCTATTAATCCAAGCCGGGGCAGAAATTGATGCATTGGACGAGAGCCACAGGACACCTTTGCATCTGGCCTCGTCCGAGGGAGGTGCCGAAACCGTGCGGCTATTGATCCAACCTGGGGCGGACGCCCACCCACAGGACACGGGCGGCCAGATGCCTTTTCGTTTGGCGTCATCAACGGGGAATGCCGCAACTGTGCGGCTATTAATCGAGCATGGGGCGGATGTCCACGCACGCGATCTGAACCTCACTACACCTTTGCATCTTGCCTCGTCCGAGGGAAATGCCGAAGCTGTGCGACTATTGATCAAGCATGGGGCAATTATCCATGCCCGGAATGGGAGCCGCTCAACGCCTTTGCACCTGGCGTCGTCCTTACACAGTGCTAAAACAGCGCAGCTATTGATCGAGAAGGGGGCAGATGTCAATGTACTTGATGAGAGCCATTCAACGCCTTTGGATTTGGCGTTGGTCCAGAGAAATGCGGAAATCGCTACGGTGCAGCTATTGATCGAGTATGGGGCGGATGTCAACACACGGGATGGGAGCTACTCAACGCATTCACATCTAGCGCAACTTTGTGGTAATTCTGAAACTGTGGAGCTGTTAATCGAGCACGGGGCAGATGTTAACACACGGGATGGGAAACACTCAACGCCTTTGCATCTGGCGTCTTCCATGTGGGATTTTATAATTGTGCAACTCCTGATCGAGCACGGGGAGGATATCAACACTCAGGATGAAAGCCTCGGGACACTACTTCACGTAGTATTATACCCGAAACCGATTTCGTGCTCCTGCTACTTGTGCATGACGCAAGTTTAGATGCAGACGATAATATTCATATGCCTTGTACTCTATTTCAGATTGCGTCGTCGAGTGGAGATCACAACATGAAACAGCTACTATCAGATCAAGGCGCTAGTGTCAAAGCCAGTGTTAAATAGAATGTAACACCCTAAACGTCGTATCCACACCTTTATACTACCGATAAACAAAGCAGAGCCACCCAGTTGTAGTTTGGATTTTGTTTGATGTTTACAAAGTAACACGAGGCGAACTGAGCCGTAATATATCATCGTGCCCATATCCGTGCGAAAGCACATAGATCGGCCGCATCGCTGTCGTCAGTGATCAACAACACTTCCCGAAGTCGAAGGGATGAGGAGAAACACGCTTGTTGTGGAGCACAGTCCACAGTCCTGCTGAACACTCAAAGTGTGGCCTACAGCCATGCGTGAGAAGCGACTACCATATCACGGCCCAGGGATCAAATGGCGGTCGTGCTCACTGGACGTGGAACAACTGTACGAGAGCCGTATGGTGTGATGAAAGAAAACACGATAGTTGCATGTGTGGAGGCTGGAGACGTAGCGACGCTAGCCGGGTTCAATGATATGCTCGTACAGACATAATGTGGGAAGGTAAGCGCGGAAATAATGTGGTTGCGTGCACCGAGCCAGTGTCATCCAGGAATCAGGTAGCCGAAGCCTGAGGGAATTCGAAGGCTGTTAGCACAGCTACCAACCGTAATAGAGGCCAGGCTGTCAGGGAGAGCAATCTGCTGGTAGATATAAGACAAGGGATATTTTTGAGGTTCGCGAAGGTATCGCGTACGAACGGAGGAAAGCTGTCGCTCACACACCTAGTCACACACTCATGAAAATGACGAAAAACTGGGACGGATCGTGAGAACAGTAAGTGCACGTGGTGTTCTCGGGAATTTGCGCGTTGTGCACGGAAACGTGCACAATGAGGCGCGCAGCGGCCAAGGCAGCGATACAGTAGGTCGGCGTCGTCATCCTCCCCCAGGCCGCGACGTAAAATAAAGATGTTTTTTTTTATAAAAAAAAAGGGAGCGATAGCTGAGGTGGATTATTGGGTTGCAACGGTGTCTCAAACAATTATAGCATTCGCTAGCCATTCACAGGCTTACATTACAGATGCACTGCACCAACATCGTAGAACCTCTACTTTCACTTTGACTGTGACTCAGAGGTGAATGCAGCTTTAACAAGCCAAGCATGCTAGCAGATGTGGTATCAGTTACATGACGCTGCATGAGCAGACATCATACAATAGTTAATTTCGACTAGCAATAATCAGAGTGCGACCTGTTGCGCATTTATTGTTGTCGACGAGAAAGTGCCTGACCAGACAGAAGAAGCGGAGTTATGGAGAGCTGCTTCTGGGGCACTGGCCGCTTGCTATGGTATGACGACCAACAATCAGATGGCGGGGATGCAAGGGGTGCTGCAAACGACAACAATAGAATCAGAGGCCGTTGCACACGAAGACAATACAGTTCACTTGCTTTTCCATACGGTTACACGGGATGACGATAAAGTGGCAGGCTGATTACATCTTTCGAGTCATTGGTGGAGGTCCGGGATATGCTTAGCTCAAGATGTGCTAGAATCCTTGTCGATATCAAGTCTTCCGGAGACAAAGTTGTAGTTATTCTGGACCAATGCGGACTTCGTGGAGGGCTTGGTGGAGGGTGTTCTTTTATTGAAAGCCCAGTTATAGAGAAAACCCTCGACTCACAGAAGGGGCGTGGTGGTCCTAATGTATTAGCTCACCTTGCCTGCGAGCGTGGTAGGAAGGGGTCAAGGGGTCAGAGGCGACTGATGCACGAAAATAAAATGCGTGTGGACTTCAGGAAAGCTTTGAATATGTCGTGCAGTGACCTATGGCAACAAGTCTTGCGACGTGACGGAATACTTGTCTCATAACTGGCAAGTGTCAGCAAAGCTAACGACAGAGTGGAACAGACATACTCACCAGGAAGCCTAGGATTCTCTCGTCGTTCGTAATGCTCCTCACATGCAGTAAAACAAGCTGGCTTGAACTCCTGCGCGCCAAGTCGTGCATACTTGATACACGTGCCTACTAGTATCCATCGAAATCGGCTTTGGTGGTGTCTCTGTGACCTCGAGCCTCAACAAGCCCCCCATCATCGCCAATACTGACATGGAAAACGACATGCGGATGCATATGTTCGCGGATTTGGCGAATGTGAGGCAAAATACGACTGCTAGAAATGGGAGGGCGGCCGTCTGAGTCGCCGTTACTCACCATCTGTGATGGTTCCTGGATTTCGGAAAGGGATATTATTTGTGGAAGACACAAGGATCGTAGAATTGGGCAATCGGCAAGCATCCCATTTTGAGGAACAAAAGCAGTCACTGGCACGCGAGGGCACGTGGTGTTCGGGTGCATTAGGTCTTCTGGCTCAGGCAACTTGACATTGAACGTTTAATATTGAACCATGGCTGAAGCACGCGCTGCCTAACAGCCATTGTCAGTAGCCATGACATTGTTTCGACGGAATATCCTGTACGACCATGATGTATGATGCATGATGCATGACGGCTTGAGCGCGAATGTCCGAGTCCGAATGATCCCGAGTTCGTTGTCAACTTGGTTGTCAGGCTGCTTCAATGTACAATTGTCCACCGTATTCTCACGGAACGCTTGGGCCCAGCGCCTTTTGTGGCTTCGTCTTCTCCCTCTCTTTCCAGGGATACTGATTCAAAAACAGTCATGGCCATGGCTGCGCAACGCGCGTCAACCAGCCAGGCTCACAATGAGACTTCGCTTTGGCCTCTTTTGTTCGCGCTTCGGCACCCGAGGCAGAACTTGACAACTGAGTTCATTGATCTTTTCTCTGCGTATTGATAAAAGCCGCATGTCTCAAGCTGTCTTACACCAAACCACCTCACCAAACAATCCACTCCATCATCACCTATAACACATCAAAAACATGTCTAACCTAGCCCGCACTCCTGAAAGCTACGCTGCGTGGCAGCGTATCAAGCGCAACCAGGAACGTCGTCCCCATGAGGAACCCTGGGTCGCGTTAGAGAAGTGTTCACAGGATCTGGACTTCCTAGCTGCAGGTAAGCGTTATCCGTCCAAGTTAGCGACAACGCCCATTAATTCACTCATAACCTGTCGATCACGCAGAGATGCAGGAGTCCCCAACCCTAGAAAATCTTGAGGCATTCTTTAAGCGAGGATTCGAACTCTCCCAAATGACCGAGGAGTCCCTTGCGCGGAGTGAGCAGTCCCAACGCGACCAGGACTTGTGCGGAGCCGATCTTCGAGCAGCGGAAGAAGAAAACTGCCGTCTCGAAGCCGAAAACCTGCGCCTCGTCGAATATGTCCGTAAGAAGTCAATTGTCGTTGCCCAGAAACGAGCGCTACTCGCGAGGATGCAGCAACAGTACGCAGAAAACGAGCGTCTGATTGCTTCCCTAGGCATTCCAGTTCGTAGAGACAGCGAGGGGCATCCAGTTTGTGAATGCGATAAGTGTAGTACGCAAATACTATAGCCCACAGTAATAATTTATCAGTATCAGTACTGTACAGAATACGTAGAGTCCGCTGGATAATTGCTAGTCCGTTCACACCTATAGAAGTTGAACCGATCGACGACAGAAATACATCCTGGTGATAAACACAATGACGAGACCTTACTACATTACGAAGGTTGAATAGCCTAGTTTGGGCGATGTGTTAAAAAGAGAGATTGTTGTTGCAGACCGGAGGTTGTACTCCCCACTGTATCATCTAAGCCGAGCTCATTGACGTCGTAGAATGTCGCGAAACCCAGAGCGCGATTGCTTTCTCGAACGAGTTGACCTTGTCGTTGTGAAACCCCAAGCTCCGTTTGAGCGGCCGACCCTTCTCCAGCACGACGTTGGTCCTCGAGGGAAGCCAAATATGGTAGAACATTTCTGTAGGAATCCATCCAAAGTGTCGCATGATGCGCAACTGTAAACAGTTATTCAGCCTGAAAGACGGTTCCAACGGCGAGACATACTCATTTCAAGACGATCCTTCTTCAACACAGGCTTTTCGCCCTTTGGAACAAACAGATTCCACAAAACCTTAATATTGTCTTCGTCTGTCTTCCTCTGCTTCTCGAGCCTCCTAGCCGCTCTTGGGTCCATGGGACCCTTATGCCTCTTAGACGTTCTGCCACACTTAGGACTCTTGAGCCCCTTAGCTGCTACTGGATCGCTCAGATTCCCGCCGTTTCTAAGCGGTCTCGAACTCTGTAACCACGGGGACGTAGGCGGGATATTTTTGTGGGGAGCTGAGTGACTAGCAGCCTGAGAGGGAGCGTCGGTGGCGTCCAGTTCGGCCATCGAAAACGGTTCCGGAGAAAGTCCTACACTAACGGCACTCATAGAGCAGTCCTCTTGGGAACCGGATGGAGTAGGTGACTGATCGGGCAAGTAGTCGCCTTCTGACCCGGACGACGGGCCTTGCACAGCCTCCGTAAAACTGGCACAAAGGCCCTGAGAAGCCGAAGGTGCCAGTGAGAAGGTGGGTCGCTCGGAGTGAGGCTGATCAATTGCCAGTGCGGATTGATGGTTGGAAGCGGCAAATAGCGTGGAAAGCATGCCCTGTGCACCCAAAACGTCGGCCTCGCTGTGGCGCCTAGTAAACTCCATATGTGCGAGCCCAGGCGTTCCGTTCAAACTCGGAGGTGGCTGTACATAGAGGGAATGGACCCCCGGCGTGGGTAGGTGTTGCATGACGATAGCTGGAAATTTGGAATATTCAGGTACGCGTACATCCACACCAGCCCGCGCACGCATTTCGTGCGGGGTTTGTGTGCGCGTCAAGGTTGGTTGAGAAAAAGAACGAGAGTGGGTGGGAATGTGATGCGGGTATAGATTTCCCGAGGTATCGGGCGTTGGGAATGATGAGTTCCATTGGTCTGAAGTCACGCCTCAGTGCTGTGACCCAACTAGTAAACCTTATCACGTACCGGAAAGAGAAGCACGTAATTGAGAAGCATGTGAGGGCGGCGAATCCGAGCTGAGGGGACTCGGAGGGTATAAGCCTGCCTCCTGTTCGTGACCCTGAAATTTGACAGGGTACTGCGTAAGCATCCGACTAGCATCCTCTTCTATGTGTATGTGTCCTTGCGGAAGTGAATTTTGCAGGGAAGGCTCAGCTTGCCCAGGAAAAGAGAACGTGGTATGACCCGCGACTTCCGCACCCGGCGGCTGCTGTGAAGTGTCGTAATGTTGTGTCAAGTGAGGGGAAGGGTTTTCTTGTCGTACGTCGTTCGGAGTCATGGTGTTTTCATACTGAAGAAATAATGAGTCTAAGTTGCTGGACGGATCCATGGTAAGAAGAAGTAGCGGGGTCTTGCATTGGGAACCACAGAAGCGATACTATCTTATATTGCCCAAGGACTACAAGGGCGATCCGTTGGAGAGCGGCAGTCTTGAAACTACGTAAACTCTACAGATGAGGTACCACGAAAGAGACAGAGCAGAAAAATACAAGCCCCAAGGGTTTTGGTGGCGTACAGCGCTTCCGGGTGATGAAACATCGTTTGTCTGTAGTGGAATACGTCGAGACAGCTAACATTGTGCCTGGAGATGCCAGTACCGAGGCCAAAGTCCAGAACAAGGGGTCCGGGGAAATAAGTACAACGCTACCCGAGAATGGCGACGGCGGGGCAAGCTCGCGGAGAAATGTTTGTTAGGGCGTAGCAATCAGCGTTAATAACGCAGTCGAGGGGAAGTCTTCATCAGGTCGAAGCCCCAACGGCGTCATTGGGGTTTGAGAAGCTTGGGCACCAAAGCCAATACTGTAGTAAGTTAGAACAAGGTGAAATCGTGTTTTGGTCTTGGATTTACGCAATGATTCGGAGATGACTAGACAGCGTCGCGGAGTTTTAAATTCTTTTTCAAATTTGTTGCCGCAATCAAGCGCGTCTACAGTCTGTCTACTGTACCCGTGTAGTTGCCACAGTTTCATTCATTGACAAAAAGTCAACTATCCTGTTCTTGGCTTCAGGTCCTCACTGTGATCTGCGAAACGTGAAGCAACAACTAAAAAGCTGGCTCTAACGGAGGCGCTCGTGAGGTTGGGTTCGAATATGATCCCAAGGCAAGTCCCAATGCCCTGATCGTTTGGTTTCAGGCAAGTTTCTTAGGAGCCCAAACTGCTTTCCCCCTAGTCTGTGCTCAATGCTGTGCGGCCTGTATGCTAACAACGCAACTTACTGTATGAGCAGCCGACAGAGTATTCTTACTCTGCTCTAGCTGGGATTCAGGTACTCGCCAGTGGCTATGACCTCGTGACCGTTGCCAAGAGCGAAAGGTCCAAGTTTTGAAGTCTGTCCTCGACTCTGAGAGGTTGCCTTGGAACCCGAGCACCTTTCCTGTCTCACCTTGACATTCACTTGACACTGATTGATGCGGCAAGTATAGTAGCCTGACTGCTACTGCTGTCGTACAAAGTCGCGGATCAGTTTGCATCCAGGAGCATACCTTGCTCTTACCCCACCTACAGTAAGTTACTGGCAAACACCGTCGTGTACCTTTCATGCAGGGAACCGTTGTTCTGTTCGTGTCCCTCGTGCTTTTACAACCGTACTCAATCCATTCCCACTCTTTCATCCCATTGAGGGCCATCGATCGCAGAAGTCCAAACAAGGAATTGATGTGTTGTGGGTTATGTGGCTGCAGAATCGATCCGACCCGTGCGATAGGTGCAAAGATTCGGCACCGATAATATACCACGGCCACGTGAACATGGGAATACCATCTGGTCCAATATGGTTTCACTCGGTGACCTCAGTTGTTTGATATCAGTCCTCAGTCCTATCTCGTCCAGTCGGCGACTTGAAGCGTTTTCTCCAAGGTCTTCTTTAGAACACATCGGACGTTTGTTCTGGTATTTTATGTACGAGCTCGCAGTTTCTCGGCGATATCAAACCAGTGTCAAACACCTGTCCACCCTCGGTGGTAACATTTTTGTTTTCTTTCTTGGAAACCGCTTTGTTCCTAGTAGCCAGTTATGCGATACACTACAGTATTGTTGTGTGAATACTAGGTAGCTGGAAACTGCTTGGGCAGCCGTGTTTTTTCTTAGAACACACTATTTCTAAGGATATTTGTTCGATAAACGCAAAACTGAGCATTATAACATACTGTAGTAATATACAGTACGTGCTTGATATCAGGAGTCACAATTAGCCCTAGAAGGCTACTGGGACGGAATGTGCACTTGAAGAAGACAAGTGGTTATGCGCCTTCCGGTTGGAGAATATGGTCGTGTGGAAATACTATACTGTAAGCTAGCAAACTTACAGTGTGAGCACAAGGTCATCTAGGAAAAATAAGACAACGTCAGTCCCACCGGCCCGGAGTCGTTCTTGCGGTCGACAGCGCTCCTCCAACTTTGAACTGCTTCAACTGCATCACCGATCTTTTCCTTGGGCGCCCCCTCCTACCAAGGTCCACATGGCTATCTGTAACCATCAAAGGGTGATACCACGCTTTGACTAGCAGGCGGAGATATTTTATTCATTCTAGTCCTCGTATCCTATCATGGACCTACAGCGCGATGACATATCTCGGTTTCTGTTCGACCCTCCCTTCGATCAAGTTCGGCGCCACAGTATTTCTTGTTGGTGAACTTGGTGTTTCCTTTTCCCATCAGAATTTATCGGCAACATTTTAATTCTGAAACAACGAAACAGATCTTAATAATACTCCCATAAATGTCCTTCTCTGGGCTATTCCTCTCCTGTCACCGCTGGCCTTTGAAAGGCACCCTCAAGCAACTTCGGGTATTGACGTTTTGGAATTAGATCATTGGTCGTTTCCCTTAGCCCTTAGCCTTTCTGAACATTCTGATATTAATTCCTTGCAGATGCACTGGACTTCTTTGCGTCGTCCTTCTGCCAGTGCAAAGTCTCGAATCCTCAATGTGATCTAGGCAGCGGGTCACTGGTGGATCCGATTCATCCGAATCATCTGATTAAAGCTGCATGCACGACGTAAGCTCTAGGATGTTTTATATCATACAAGAGATCATAACCATTCCCATACACTGCTTCGCAACTCACGCACCCCCCACACGATACCGCATTGCGATTCCCCACAGATCTGCTGAAAGGAACTAATTCATCATTCCTTGCCCCGAAGTCGCAAAAACTTGTCAGACAGCCTTCGAGTGAAAGAGCGAGAAAGGACATGGCCGACCTCCCGGATTCCTAAATACACTTAATAATGGAGGTTGAGCTGCCTCTTAGTCGCGCAATTTCGAAGCATCTTGGACTTTGATGGCTTGATCAGCGATTTGATCAGCGATTTAGTCGTCATGTCAAATAAACTGCTGATACAGCGTTCACATAACTCACGCGAAACACATACCCCATGGGTAGAACTTGTTACTTTCTCAAGCCCCTGAATCAAAGCGTAAGCCTCTGATATCGTTACTCGTGTCATGCCGCCCAAATAGTATGTCGCGACTTATTGTTGATAGATTTGACTACCATGATTGGCAAAAGTTTCCTAAATACTTCTGTCCGACCCTACCAAGGCTCGGAAGCGGACGAGCTGCGAGCAACACCCGAACGAAGGCCCAACAGACCCGACACAGGCGACAGAAACGAATGACTTAACTGAGTTTGATGTTGCGACAAACGGGTGATTCCGGAGGTTACCCATCCACGATCAGTGATGTGATGGATACAGCTGGTGGGATGTTACGTTGGGTATGTTGCATCAATCAAAGAAGGAGATTTTGGAGAATAGCCGCATAACGATAACATCCCGTGTTACATTGAGTTACATGATGGACGATGATTTGATATTCTACAGTAGTAAAACGTAATATAGTACCTGGAAGTGCAACATACGGCACTGAGTCCGAATGATGGAGTGATGTGGAGGAAGAAAAGGATGTCATGTTCTTAGATACGGTGGCGTCACTGGATGATAACAGATCACATGATCAAAATGTGGCCCTGATCTCATTACGACAGGCACTGGCAGGGGAGGTTGCTTTCGTCCTGTGGACTAGCCTTTATTACCAAGGGAAGCCCAGCAGGTATGTCACCCAATGAAAACTGCATCCTAGAGGTCTGCTCGCTGACAGTGTTCCTGTTTTATGTGGCTATTTCCAAGGCTATTTCTGCGTTGCGTCCACGATCACGGCGCTAACTCCAGCAGAAGAGTGATGTTGACGTGTGAACACCTAATTAAGCGTGATCAGTCAGTCCTACTGTAGAATGTCAAAACTACGGTCGTGGTCGTACAGGAAATGAACGATGCATTGGCATATCCTGATGACCGCCGAAAGTGCCCTGGCCAGGCTCTCCTAAGGCCCCAGTAAGGGTCGGTATGTACGACGCCGTACTATCGTTGCTGAATGACACGCGATTGTTCCTGCAAGCGTGTGAGAAAGGAAAAATTGTGGCTAAGTGCAGATAAAATTGACGCTCACAAGATGAAGAAAAATGAGATTACGTATAGCTTCCCAAGTATGGATTCAATCGCGATGAACCAGTAGTCACCTTTGCCCTAGCATATATTCCGTCTGACACGTTAGATCCACGATATTGGATGAGAAGAGAGGCATACAGGCCATAGGTTTGTGAAGAGCAAGTATGTGACCACGTAAGCAAAAGTGCATACAGTCGGGGGAACGGCAGCTTGCCATCCGATGACGATCAGGCGTATGATACGCTGGAAATATCTTATGGGTTATAGAGGAAGTGAAGAAACGCAGGATATACCTTGCGAATTCGTTCCGAATGCACCTGTTTGAGCAAGTTTCTCAGGTGGTAGACCCCTGTGGAGAAAGGTAGTGAGAAAGCGAAGTGAATTTGTAGCAGGGGTGCATGACAATGACGTACGAATGCTGGTGATGACAATGTCCAAAACTGGCCAGACGGGTTAGCTAGTGAGAAAATAAGCTGTTGGAAATTATGAACTAACTCGCTGGGGGCACCACCGCACACAGGACTGTTGTTGCTTGTTAGGTTTGCCCACGAAATGAGGCTGCATACTCACAGAAAGGATAAACATCAAACCGTGCATTGCTGTGGATATTTGCCAGTATACCGTGTGATTTAGCTTCGAGGATCTTGATGGTCAATGCTATTTTGCCGGAAATGGAGAGAACGAGAAGAAGAAAAAGGGGGCCCTGATGGAAGGAACTAGTAAGTGCACGTTGACTAAGAAGCGGTGGAGCAACTACGCACAATTGTCGAGCGTCTGCATCTGAGAATCTGAGGAGGATTCAAAACTGAGAATACGTGCCAAAGGCCGGGTCAAAGGTGGTTACTAACTGGCCAAAACCGCCATATTAGATATGCCTGGACGGGCGCGGACATAAGTGACGTCTACAAAGTTGTGTCAGGGTGGCTACTGCGAGGGCCGTAGGGACTGATAAACGCACAAATATGGGCTGTGTCGGTTCGATCCACGTGAGCTATGCAGCATAGTGAGCAGGTGCGGTAACCAATATGCGTGCAGCGGCAGATCTCACACTATACTTATGAAAGACATCATTCCTCCACACGGCCACTATAAAGATGCTGCTCTGGAATCTGCATATATGGGTAGACGGTTTAGGAATTGAGGACTAGTATGGAACGATAGCTTACAAGGCGACTACGGTCACGAACGCCGCCATGGCGACGAGACCGAGAGAATTACACTCCATGCGATCTAGAAACGTCGAAAATTGTGCAATAAGCAGACCCGTCAGCACACCCTGGGCAAAAAGGCCAAGGATTCCTGGGCCAGAGAGATCGACTCGACCAATCAGGTCTGAAGGCGCGGGATCTGTCATCGACAGAATGTCATCCAGGTGAATATGAGCCAATGGGTGGATGCACGCTGAAGGAAAGAGACTTTAGATAGAAGGATACGGAGAACTTAGGTATCAAGCTAAGCTGAGATTATATGCTGCATCAGTAACCGCAGAGATATCAGGGACCTGTTATTTGATTAGGTGTGGCCCGCTAATGCTAGGATACGGGCTACCCCGCAGGGTGAGCCAGTGTCGCAGCGAGGATAGCCTGAACAGATGTCGGCTTTTCATATCTTGCACTTGCACTGCTAGATGCACGGTGAAATGAATCGAGAACTCGCAGCTTTATCAGCGATCATATGTCGGACGGGCACTGGTAAATTGGCAGAAACTTGGGCCGAACCCCGAACCGGACTGCCGCACTTTGGACCGGTTCGGGTTCATGGACAATTCCGAACCGAACGTTACTATGGAACGGGGTCAACAAGAAAAATAGTTACTGTAGCAACCGTACTATCTGTAACGCGTTTGTGAGAGACAAGCGAGTGGCCCTTCTCTTATCCTCTCATTCATAGACGTAACATAAAAACCCACTGGTCGTATTCATCATATCGCCTATCGTGACCTCCGGAAACAGCCCGTCCGTTGGCAATGTTGAATTCAGCTGCACATGCACACCAGCTTATTTCGCTTCCCAGAACTCAAGGGAATTAGCTTACGTTGAGAAATGGAGGTGCGCCGTTGGGGTACTGGTCGTACAACTCTACGCTCGAGAGAGCTTGGATGGAGCCGCCAAAAAAACGCTTGGCATTTCTCTGGTTGCGGCGTTGCCAATCGTACCATAATTTATCGATCATCTGCCGGGGAGAAGAGTGTTACTGTACGTCAGTTTACACAAGCACACGATGGCATGGAGCTTACTCCATGATGCAGCCAAAAGAGAGGGTCTGGGCCAGGAATATCAATACATTGGGAAATTGTTCGAAGGTTTTGGACGTACCATTAGGAGCCCATTTGGGACCAGGTATGCAATTTGGGGCGTTTCGCGGGCAGTTGCCAGCTAAGTCGCTAAGATGATATGGTGTAAGACGTATCGAAATCATACGTGATTAAGAAGGAACGACTTACGCGCCAACAATTAAGTGTACGGCACCATGTGGACCCTGACGTATCTGAATTAGGACCCGCCAGCAATCGGGTTCGTCTCTCACCTCAGCCTCGATCTCCTTCTGGAACAGTTTGTAGTCTGGGATTTCGAGGATTTTTTCAATTGCAGTGGCCAGGAATGTTTTGTTGGCTTCCAGTGTGGGATCCGTGAACGCCACGACCGGGATGTCGAATGGTCGGAGTGTGAAGTTGCGCTTTACATTGTGGGGTATAGGGTATGAGAGTTGAAGCTTCCTAAAGCCTCCGTCGGGCACGATGTAGTCATTGTTCGGATCTCCCCAGCCGCCAAGTCCACTGTTGGGATTTGAGTCCTTCCAGAACGACGATTCGAAAAAGTCGGGTGCATCTACCAATAATGAGCATTCGTCATCAGTGAGGACGAAAAGAGCTGACCTATGGTCCAATTCCAATACGGCGACACCCCTTTATACCCGCATCTGCACTTGAGAGCGTCTTCAAAGGCGTACAAGTACCAGCGGTGCCAAGGAAAGAATCTTCCAACGAAGTGGATCTCAGTATTCAAATCCATGTGGAGATACACGAAGTCTGTGAGGAATGAATCATCTATCACCGATCCTGGTGTGAACGAGCACAAACCATCGTAATAAGAGCTTGAGACATTGACCGGCGGAATGAGTGATACTGAAGGGTCCACGCTGGGGGTCAGAGCCGGGTCGTGTGGCAAATGTGACAAGCACTGCAGTCAAGCTTATTGAGACCACGGAAACCAGACTGTGAACCTCACGTACATTGACAGCCCGGATCCAATCCGCTTTCTCTACTGTGCTAAGTGCTCTCCACTCCTTGCGTACAGCTGGCTCAGTGCAGGCTTTTTTGTGAGTGGAAGATGCACCAGCTAACAAGCAAAAACTAGCAAAAGAGATGAAAAAACCCCTAAGAACGAGCATGGTTGCGCGAGAAATGAGTGCAGGTGAAGCCGAGCCTATTTATTGCCCATAATCGGAGAGAATATTGTGCGATATGAGGGAATTGCGAGGATTGGCTTACCTGGTAGCAAGGATGACGAGATTCTTGATGTGGCTATCTCCGACAATCGTGGGTGTAAAAAAATGTTTCAGCGATTTGTATCTACGAGAGAAGCGTTGATGCGCCTGAGAAGCACGTCAGTAAGGAGAACTTTGCGGAGAACAAAACGACAGTACCACATAGGGAGACGACCAAGCACATTCAATGAACTCCCCTACGATCGGGGAACACGAAATTAGAACACGCCTTCGCCAGGTCACCATTTCTCCAAATTTTCAGCCTAAAACAACATAGGATGCATTTCAAGTCTGGACGCGGCAGGGAGAACAAAAAGGAAAGGTCGCATGAAATGAGCCTTATAAAGATACAAGACCTTGAGAGTTGGCTTGAAATGTCTAGCGCAGCTCATATATCTGGAAGTTCATTTGGAAGTTTCGTAAAATCGAAGTTTCTAGGCTTCGACCTAGAGAATCCGGAACCTAAAGCGGGATGAAGAATGTTCGAAAAAAGAGCTCCATGCCATTCTCATGCACAGTAGTTTTCGGTGCAAGAAAGCAAGGAAGGCCAAGGAGGGTATGTCCCTTGGCAAAGTCTGACATAGCCGATGGAAAGAAAACAGAGAATGCCGTGCAGTGAGAGCGTGAGAGCATACGCTGGCAGTGCTTTCCCACAACTTTGAACATCGGAGATCCGTCACGTGAGTGATCTGGAGGAAAGTCGGACAGCAACCATGATGTCACACTCATAACACCTCAGCCTGTTGACATGTAATATTAGTATGATTCAGAGGGTGTCCTCTATTTAAGTTCATTCTCCCTGCATCATTGGTAAAATGTCCACATGGCTTTTTGGCCCCTCTGTGCCTGCCGGCAGGGGCAAAAGGGCCAGAAGCTGGGAAGGGTTTGCCACTTCTGGAAGGCATGGCCTTAACCTGCCAAAGGGCTGCCAGAAGGGCCAACACCTTCTGAAGCTCTGCCAGAAGGGCCAAAACCTTCTGAAGCTCTGCCAGAAGGGCTCACATGTTTCAAAGGTCTCTCAGAAGGGCAGGTGAAAGATGTAGGAAGTTTGAGCAGAAGGTGTTTAAACATGCACAAATTCACTATAATTCAAATACTATTATAAATGACTCAAATTGTACATGCATAAAACTATGAAATTTCAGTCATCAGAGAGATCTGAATTGTCATCCTGAACTTCTACCAGGGGAAATTGTGGGGACTTGGGCTCTGCAGCTACTGCAGCTTTCTTCACACCTTTAGGCTTCCCAATCACCATCACTGCTGCAAAGATCTTTTCCCACTGTTTATCCTTCAACTTTAAGATGATGACAATGAGGTTTGATGTAGAACTGATGCAAGTGGTACAACCTTCCTGTGCTTCAACATGGTCCCCCCAGTTGGCCTTTGAGTATTCATTCAGGGTTTTTTAGGCTTTATCATCTTGCCAGTCTTCCACCATGAGATAGCCTGCTTTGCCTGTATAGATTTATGTCAGTGAGGTGGCTATGAACATGTGGATGAGGTTACTGTTGTGCAGCAAACAGTGTTATAGAGTCTGACCTTGTAAAGGTTAAGAGACTGGTAGAGAGTTTGTGTAGAGAGATTGCTCAAGTGTGCGTAGAGTGAACGACTTGTATTCTTAGAGGGGCTCTACTCCCCTCATTTATAGGAAAACCAGTCCCTATGGTCCCACCATGTCCATTACACAATAAGTGATGAGTAAAGGTGTCCACAATATCTCATTTTCAGTGACGCCTGATGTGAAACACCCCAGAAGTCTTCAATATCACCACGTGTGATACTGATAAGACTTGCACCCTCCATATTGGAGCCACGCCCACTTTGTGCGTAATGGAGTACCCTAATATGGTAATCATATGTACGATACTACTGTAATGTCATAACTGCTATAGATAAGATATGTATGTACTTATTATGTTTCAACACTCCCCCTTGCTAAGTATACTGTGTATGTACTGAGCAAAGTAATATTGTAACGTTTCCACTGAACGTTGATCCGACTTGGATCCGATGGGTCTTCCTTGCTTCAACTCTGAGCAAAGCGCATGGCTTCTGAACTCAGGAACGACTTGTAAAGGGCGAATAACCAATAAGGTCCCTGAATACCACCTAGCTTGAGGTTCGTTACAAGGTGGCAACGCCTAACACTTAAGTTGGCAACAAGATAGTCACAAAGAACAATGACTCTGCTATAAGACTGTCTGAACTTCCTGAGAAGAATACAGGTGGATTTCAAGACAACTAAGCTAGCGAACCATAGCGCAACTTGTATAGTATTTATAGTAAGTGTCCATCAAGATATGAAGCTGACACATATAGTATGAGTAAGATCACAAAGGATGACTTACACATCAATAAGCGAATGTCTAATCACATCAGTAAGCGAATGAGTAAGTGAATGTCTAAGCATCACAAAGCATGAGTAAGTGCGCGACTAAGCGACACTAAGCAATCAGTAATCACAATGATAAGCATAAGGGGAAATGTCATCCACATCTTGAATCGCCATGCAACAGTAAGCAATGGCCTCGGCGCTAACACAGGCGCTCCTTGGACTAATCCATCTTGAACACATACCCGAAAGGGGATCAAACCTGGCCCGCTGGAGTGTGTCCCAACGGCAGCCACGGCCTGCTGATATCGGCAGCCTCAGGTCGCTGGTCTTACACCACACAATCGTTATCCGTCGTCGTTGGTCGTCTTCGGGACACAACTGTCTTCTGCCAATTCCATGGCTTCTTCCAACATCCCCTGAGTTATTAGTTAGGCCAGATACATACTGTGGCCCGGGACAATTCCATCCTTCGCGCCCCCCTGGCTTATTGCTTAGGTCAGATCCCGTGACCTGGGGGTTTTCTCACATGACCGTGTCATGTGACCCTCATTTGTCCTGTAATAACCTTCCTGCCAGCATCTGGGGTACTACCGCGAGTTATCAGGTTACTCACGAGCTGGCGGACTCTGCACGCCTCGTCATAAGCGAGGTAACTGTCGTCTTCTGCCGCTACGAGTGCACGTACGGCCTCTTCTTCTTCGATGTCCTTTTGATCACGTGCCTCCCAGGTATGCGCCTCTGGGTAATCATGGCAGTTCTTCCAGTGTTCATGTAGACACTTGCATTGCTTGTAGGTTGGCGTAGGGTCTGAGCGTAAGAAATATAGTACAGTAGAGTAATTATTAATGACAGCAATCAAGGGATCATTTGTGTATTACTCGAAGGTCATATTCTTTCATCATGTCATTGGTATTGAGAGAGAAAGAGTCGCATGAAGTTGATTGGGACTAAGGTTGAACTTTTGGTAAAGCTCGATCTTTTCCACTTCTCTGCGAGTGTGCCACGCAAAGGCATTACTCGACACATCTTCTAAAATTATCAGGTCTGATTCAGATGCATAGGTATGCCATCTTGTTACGAGCGTGGTCTGACTTAGACCCTACACGCGATGGCAAGTAACGTGACTTAGCGAGGCGCGTCAACACGCGAAGGTGTGACTATATCAAGGACACCTGAAAGTGCCTTCCTAAGGGAGCGAACGCGACCGGACTTCGAAGGGGAAAGAAGCCGAATAGATTCGAGAGTGATACAAGAGAGTCAAGCTGTTGACCACATCAGTCGACAGCTTCCTTATATCGTATCTTGACTGTACGCCTTCGTCAGCGATACAGCCACTACTACTAACGCTTGGTAACGTCCACTAATACTAACGCCACAACTACTACTACCATCAGTCATCGTCAGTCATCGTACAGTAAGAGTATCAGTAATCAACATAGTTCGTCTGAGTAAGATTCGGGAGCGACTCGTCATCCTGCTTACGAAGGTCGACGACGGCGAATCATGACATCACCCCCTTTACAAGGGTGAGCGCCCACGCTCCACAACCCAACTAGTTACCGTAGTAAGCCCTACGTCCGTCTCGTGTTCGTCGCGCACCCTCCGAAGGGCATGAGCGCGCCCTAGCCGTTTTGACGAGTGCATGGCCCTGTCGATATGGACGAAAATATCGTCCTCCAGCTTCTTGATGGCTTGTTCGAGCTCGGCGATGACTTCCATGGACGCGTGGTAACGTCTCACCTTGGCTTGGAGGGAAATGTCCCCCAAGCGGGCGAGGGCTTCGTCTACCTGTCGCTTTCCACGGAAGTCAGCGCGGAAATACCCGAGCTCTTCACGGGTGTACTCAGCTGCGGGGCCCATGTCTCGGCATGGTTCGGCGTGGATGTCCGCTCGGTAAACGGGGGAGTACTTCCCCATTGTCCCGAAAACCTCGGGGTTGTCTAGCATGCGAACACGCACGTATTTGGCTGGAATGTGCCGCCCTTCGTGCTCGATGACCATCGGGACCCAATTCATCCCATTGTTGAGGATGAATCCGCCTGGAGTAGGCGATATGGCACGGAGAGGGAGCCATGTCACATGCGTTCGGCGCGTAGTGACGGGCGATGGGTCGCGTTCCCTCCTATAGGGGGGGAGACCGCGCGCCTCGTATCCCTGTTCCACCGTTGGTCCGTAGACAACAGCAACTGGCGGTGATCGGCGCGCGTCATCCTCGGCTTCCTCGGCAATGATACGGACTTGGGGAGGTATAGGCAGGGGAGCGCAGTGGCAATAGTTGGGGGGGTTGTCGCACTGGACGCAGACAACCCTGGCGGCATGGTAGGATTCGTCGCTGCTGTCATCTTCGTCTTCGCTGTTGGTGTCATCGATGGTGGTGGTGGCGAGGGAGGCATTTGAAGTGTTGATACTACCGACGACGGTGGTAGTAAGGGAGGCTGCGGACTGGTTGAAACTCGCCTCATTAGTAATTTGATCCTCATCCTCCTCTCCGCTGCCGTCCTCTTCACCACTTGATCCATCCTCCATGCCGACATCACCTCCTTCAAGAGGTTGTACTCCTTCCTCATCGTCTTCCATTCTTCCGCTTGCGGGTGTGGGAAATCGCCTGCGAGCCTCGGCCAGGTCTCGGGCGGCTTGGTTTTGTTCGGCGACCGTTCTGACATGCTCGATTGCTGAGCAAAATTGGTCGTCGACGTTGTTGTTGTTGTCGTAGGTGGTGAGGGTATTGACGTTGGGGATGGTGATCTCGTCAATGTTGATAATGGAGAGTGGGACATGAGCCATTGGTTTAGAGGATAAGCGGGTTGGTAGTGTCACTGATCCCGTCAAGGCTGCTTTTATGTGAGTTTCAGCCTTCGGGTGTAATCGTGCGAACTTCCTTATCTCTTGTTCCGCATGGACATCGTTCCACGGGACCCATTGATTTTCCGAATCTGCGTACCCCTTCCATTTGATGAGGTATTGGAGCTTACGCCCTTGTCCCGACCTTCTGGAATCTAGTACCTTTTCGACCTCGTATTCTTCCACGCCCTCAACCAATTCGGGTGGTGGGCGTAGGTAGTTTTCCCCATGCATGCGCGTTTCTTTGTAAGGCGTGAGCAAGTCTGTGTGGAATACATCATGTATTTTCCACTGCGGGGGTAACTTGAGCCGGTAATTCACAGGGGACATCACCTGGACAATCTCGAACGGTCCCTGTCTTCTGGGCGCAAGTTTGGCGGTGGGTTGATGAGTTCGTAAATTGCGCCCATCTAGCCAGACTTGGTCTCCTAGGACGTATTTGGGCGTATCCTTGTGTTTGATCCATGACTTTGGGCTCTTATCATGTTCTCCTGCGCGCTCCGACGGGCTTCTGTTAGCTGTTCTAATCTGCTAGATACGCTAGGCAAATTGATTGTCCCTGGCGCCCATTTATCTCTAGGATGGTACCCCATAGCGTGAAAAACG
>WITN01000861.1:0-35401 GCA_015025155.1 Lactarius quietus | reverse complement strand
TTGGCGGACCATGTCTCTGCAGGGTTCTGCATGAATGTGGCGCGGTATATCGGTAAGTTCCTCCCCATCGTCCCGAAGACCTCTGGGTTGTCGAGCATCCGGACCCGCACGTATTTTGCGGGGATGCGACGCCCGTCGTGCTCTATCACCATCGGCACCCAGTTCATCCCATTGTTGAGGGTGAACCCTCCGGGAGTAGGCGATACGGCACGGAGAGGGACCCTCGTGCCATACGCGCGGCGCGGTTGATCGGTGAGGTATCGCGGGCTTCGGCATACGAGGGGAGGCGCGCGCCTCATACCCTTGCTCGGCCGTTGGTCCGTAGATAAGAGCAATTGGAGGTGGTCTTCCCGCCTCATCGTGGGCTTCGCCGGCTAAGGGATGCGGACTTGGAAAGGTACAGGTGCGGGAGTACAGTGGCAGTAAGCGATGGGATTATCGCACCGGGTACAGATGACTTGGCGTCATGGTATGAGTCGTTGCTCTCGTCGTCTCCGTCTCCATCGTCGTCTGCGCTGAAGTAGTCGACAGCTGTGGTGGAGGTGTTTGCAGGTGGGGGACTGGCGGATGCTTCCCTCATTTAGCATCTGTATCCTCATCCTCCGCTCCGTGCTGTCTTCTTCACGATCTGATCCTGTCTCCACGACGCCATTACCTCCTTCAAGAGGGAGTACTCCTCCCTCATCTTCTTCCATTCGTCCACTGGCTGGAGTAGGGAATCGCAGCCACGCTTCAGCGAGGGTCTTGTTCTTGCTGTTCTCGCTCATCTCTGTCTTGCGCGATTGCTGACTTCTGCCACAGCGGAGCAGAAGGGGTCGTCGACGTTGTTGTTGTTGTCTAGGTGTCGAGGGTGTTGACGTGGGGGAAGGTGACCTCGTCGAGGGAGATAATGGAGAGGGGCACATTTGTCATGTTATGAGAGGATGCGAAGGATGATGGGTTGACAACCCTGTCAAGGCTGCTTTTATGTGAACTTCAGCCTTCGGGTTTAATCGTGCAAACTTCCTTATCTCTTCCTCCGCGTGAACGTCGTTCCACGGAATCCACTGGTTTTCCGAGTCCGAGTACCCTTCCATTTGATGAGATATTGGAGTTTGCGCCCACGTCCAAACCTCCTGGAGTCTAAGACCTTTTCGACCTCGTATTCTTCCACGCCATCAACCAATTCTGGTGGAGGGCGTAAATAGTTTACGCCATGCATGCGTGTTTCTTTGTAAGGCGTAAGTAGGTCTGTGTGGAATACGTCATGGATTTTCCATTGCGGAGGTAATTTGAGCCGGTAATTCACAGGGGACATCACCTGCACTACTTCAAATGGCCCCTGTCTTCTGGGCGCAAGCTTGGGTGTTGGTTGACTAGTTCGTAGATTGCGCCCATCTAGCCATACTTGGTCTCCTAGGGCGTATCTGGGCGTATCTTTGTGCTTGACCCACGACTTCTGGGCCTTGATCATGTTTTCCTGTGCGCTCCGACGGGCTTCTTCAATTGTTCTATCCTAGCAGATACGCTAGGAAGGCTGCTTGTTCCTGGCGCCCATTTATCTCTGGGATGATACCCCATCAGCACGAAGAATGGAGTCTGTTTTGTGGTGCTGCTTATCGTGTTGTTGTGGGCAAATTCCGCGAGGGGTAGTTGAGCGGCCCAATTGTCTTGTTTCTCATTAGTCCAGAGTCGTAAGTACTGTTCTAGCCACTGATTAGAACGTTCCGATTGACCATCCGTCCTTGGGTGATAGGCGGTTGATATGTTCTGTTGAATTTGAAGGATTCGGCATAACTCCTTCATGAATTTTGCTGCGAACCGAGGGTCTCGATCGCTGATAATTTTGCTAGGTAGGCCAAATCGGGGTAGTACTTTTTGTGCATAGAGTATTGCCGTATCCTCGCCTGACATTGACTCTTGACAAGGAATGAATATCGATGCCTTCGAACAATCGTGATCGGTAATAGTGAGTATTGAATCGTACCCATCTGATGGAGGAAGCTTAGTTATGAAGTCCACGGCGATGACTTCGAAAGGGGTGGCCTCGGGTCGTGGGTATATAGGGGCGAGTGGTGCCTTCGTCGGCCGCGTGTTGACTTTATGTCTTTGACATTCGGCGCAACCTGTTACATAGTCAGCGACGTCTTTCTTCATCTGAGGCCACCAGTAGTATCGAGCTAGTAGTTCGAATGTTTTGTTTATTCCTGGGTGACCGGCTGTCCGCGTGTCATGATATTGTTTGATGATCTCTCTCAGATCATCCTCCTTGCGACTTGTTACAACGACTTTCCCTTCTTTAAGCCATATACCCTCGATCTTCTTCAGTTCGTAAGGGCTGGCCCACCGCTCGATTTGCTTCGCGTGTTGCTCTATTATTGGTGACACGCTTTCAGTTGTTCGTGCGAATACGTGGTTCGGGAGGACGGTGACTTGGTCGTTGTCTTTCTCTCCCGTATCGTAGTCTGGTCTTCTTGATAGTGCATCTGCCCGACCATTAGCTCTTCCTTTGAGATGGTGTATCTCGATGTTGTATTCTTCTAGTTCCAGCACTTCTCTTGCTACTCTTCGGCTGATCTTCTGTGGGTCTCGCCAGTACTGAAGGTTCATATGATCCGAAAATACTCTGACCTTGTGTGGCGATCCCACCAATAGGTATCTCCAATTTCGCAATGCTTTTACGATGGCGAGCAGCTCCAGATTGTATATATCGTAGTTGCGCTCTGCTTCATTGAGTGTTGCGGAATAGAATGCCACTGGGTGTCTTTTGTCGTCGCGACCCTTTTGCATTAGCACTGCCCCTACGGCAAACCCTGATGCATCCACTTCTAAGTCGTATTGGACTTCGGGATTTGGATGCGCAAGGATCGGGTTGCTCGTGATTCGATTTTTAAGCGTTTGGAAGCGTTTTGTTGATCTGCATCCCAACGCCATTCTACATCTTTTCTTGTCAGCGTGTTCAATGGTCGGGCGATATTGGCAAAACCGCGGATAAAAGGGCGGTAAAAGTTACAAAAACCCAAAAAACTTCGTACGTCCCTGACTTTTGTTGGTACGGGCCAGTCACGTACGCCTGCCACTTTTGCTGGGTCCATGTGCGTCATCCCCTTTTCAAGGATTACCCCCAGGTAATCTATAGACGAGACATGGAAGGCGCATTTTGCTAACTTGAAGTAGAGTCATGGTCCATTGCGACTTGCAGAACCGCAGTCACTGCAGCGGTGTGAGCGTCGTCGGTTTTCTGTAGGGAGCCACAGTCTTTGGTGGCGATAGCAATGTCGTCCATATAAATTCGTATGTGCGTTCCTTTGGTAGCGAACTTCTCGATTACCGGTCTGTAAATGTCGTTCATGAAAGCTTGGAAAGTTGCTGGGGAATTGCAGAGTCCAAAATACATGACCGTTGGTTCGAAAAGTCCTCTGCGCGTCTTAAAGGCTGCTTTATGTTCATCTCCCTCCTTGATTCGAATGTTATTGTAGCCTTGTCTGAGGTTGAACTTTGAGAACATCACCGCTCCCCCAAGGTCTCTCATAAGATCTGTGATGAGAGGAAGGGGTATTGATTCCGTATTGTCCACCGATTGATTGCTCTGTAATCTTGGACCGGCCTTAGTTTTCCGTCTTTCTTTTTGATGAAAAAGAATGACGACGCATAGGGGGATTGCGAAGGTCTGATATACCCTTTCTCGAGATGTTCGTCGATGAATGCGTCCAGCGCGTCGTCTTCTTGCCGGGTCATTGGGTAGATTCTGCATGTTAACGCTTTTGGTGCGTTCGGGAAAAGAGTGATAGCGTGGTCGCATGGTCTTCTCTCTGGTAGTCTTGACGAAGCTTTTTCGTCGAAGACCTTTCTGAATGCGTCATACCTTGGGAGTAGGGTAGGACCGTCTTCTTCCTTTGTCGGCTCCAACTTTTCTGGGATGGGTTTCGAGTTCTTTGGAATGACTATTCTTCGTCCCCTTTCCTCGACTTTTTCTAACTGAGTGACGATGCTTTCTTTTTGCTTCGTGAGTAAATGTGCAAGCACATTTCGTCGGTTGCTTGGGTCAACGGTTTTGATGATGATAGGGAGATGTGCCTTGCTTATTGAGCCCATCCTCCAGTCGAATTGTGGTTCGTATGCGGCAAGCCAAGGATATCCTAGAAGGATTTCTTCTTTTCCTATATTGGTGACTAGAAACCGCATTTCCTTTTCGTTTCCTCCTACGCAGACGCGGAGAATCACATAATGGGTGATGAGTCCTGCTGTCACGTACCGTGCCATGCGGTCATGTGACATTCGGCGCACGTGCAAGGGTGCGCGCTGCCTGCGAAGGCATGCAAAGAATATCTGCCGCGAGACATCGCGTGACAAGAATATGTTCGGGTTTCACGTGACTGTGGGAAGTTCCAGTCATGTGACCGGGTCGGGTGAGAACCCATGCCGGCTTATCAGAAGCCGAGGTCGCTCCAGGCCCTTATCTATAGGGGGTTCTGATGGATATTTCTGATGGACTATATTTAGCATATCTCTGAGTCATTATGACTCTTATCACTGATGGCCCTTAAGGCTATCCGCCATGTGTTGTGGAGTAGTGGAGCATCAGTGATGGACGATTCTTATTGGAGGATAAGCCTTATGCTTATCTCTCGTGTATTAGGGTTTGGCCGGGAGCTTGGGTTGAAACTCAGCTCCTGAGCAGTATATAGAGTAGGGCTTTGGACAGTACGGTCCTTAGCTTTGTATTCTCATACCACCTCACGACTAGTAGGCTGGTCCCTGTTAATTGCATTGCTGTCCCTTCATTTGTGTCTGCTGTGCTTGTTGTCCCTTTGAGGACTTATCTATCTATAGAGGCCTCACTCCTTGGTCCTCTCTTGTCATCACTAGGCTATTCCAGGCGTCATTCGGAGTAGCGTCGACTCTCGTCGGACGACACGCGTTCCGGTCTGCAGGTCAAGGCAAGACTGAAGGTAGCGTTGGGCCAAAACGTTACACCTGCCTTGTTTGTCGAATCGTCGATATTATATATCCGTTTCGGGGTTTCTAGGCAACGTGTTTTTATTCCCATTCTTTCAAGAAAGTGTGCGCTCACAAAGTTGTCAGTGGCACCTGAGTCCACCAATGCTTTTATGTCGGCCGTGTTGTAACGTGTGTCGAGAAGAACTGGAACTCGCATAGATCGGTAGCGCGTAATATACACGGTGTTACAATGAAATGCCCTCACCCAGGCCGTCGGGTTTAGGCGTCTGAAAAATCCGTCCCCATCAGTTTCTGTAAGATGAGGTCCTTTACATCATCTCCTTCGCCAGCTACTCCTCTGAGCCATTCTTCGGCTTTATCTTCGTCGGTTTGTGGTTTTTGTTCCGCACTCCTGATCTGCTGCGGTCGTCTTCCTTGTTTTGGTTGGCGACAGTCCCGGCTGATGTGGCCCAATTTGTTACAATTGTAACATCGCACTTGACTGAAGTCGCGATTTCCACGGTTCTCTCTTTGCCTTTGGAGGTACCCCCCTCGTGGTGGGAATGGAGGTCGTGGATTATTGAGGACGTCCTCTGCCCCTGCGAGTCTTCCCCTGACTCGGTCTGCGGATGTGTCCATTGCGTCTGGATGTGGTAGTGGAGCGAGCAATTTTGATAGTGCTCCCGCGTGATTTTTGTTAGAGTTCTTGAACATGTCAAGATTTCCGCGCACCGTTTGCATATGGATCCACTTCTGCTGTCTTCTGAGAGCCGATGCTCTCCATTCTTCATACGTCCTTGGGTCATCATGTTGATACATGGCTTCATATAACGTCCTTGGCAACCCCTTTATGAAATATTTGAGGGTTTGCTCGGCGTTAATGTCATATCCTGCGTATCGAACCAGTTGTTCGAATAATGCGATGTAGTCATTGATCCTTCCTTCTTTCATTCGTATTCCGGCGTCGAGCTGCGCTTGAGCGCGTTCTTTGCTGAGTACGTCGGCAAACTGTCTCCTGAAGGCTTGTAGAACATTGTTCCATAGCCTATTGTCGAATTGGCTGACGCCTCTTGCCACTTCCCGTACTAGCCATTGACTAGCCGACATGACCCAAGCGTTAACCAGGTCTCCCTGAACGTACGTGAGAAACAACATAGCTTTTTGGTATTTGTTTCTCATTGCTGTGTGACTGGCGTTTACCCTGGCGTATACTTCCCATTGAAGGATGAATCCTTCGACTTTTGCGCGGTCTCCATTGAAGGGACTTGGAGGATTTCCTATAAATTTGTCCGTGGCGTTTCCTCCCTGCGGTGGTCCTGCTTGAGGTTGTCCTCCCACTGGTGGTGGCCCTCCTCCTCCTCCTCCTTGTGGTGGTGGTGGTCCCCCTCCTCTTTGTGGTGGTGGGGCGTCATGTTGTCGTCTATTGTAGCGTTATCACCTAACGCTGGTTCGACTTGAACTGGTCTGTGACGTGATACTCGAGTATATGGATGAATGTTTGTAAGTCACGGGCAACTTAGCTAAGTTGCACTGCCACTAGGTCGCTTCGATAGACACTAGGGTATCCCAAAGGATAAGCTTCAATCGACTGATTGGAAAGACGCGAAGAGAAGAGGAAGAGACGATGGTGATGATTCAAGAAGACCAAGCTGAAGAGCCTTGGTCTTGACAGTATCGTTTATATACAGTTACTCGCTGGCTTTAAAGCGCAGCTTCGAATCCAAACCCTAGTACCGCTATACTAGTAATGAGTAATAGTTCGTTCTAATAATACCTGAAACACCGGCAGGCCCAAACACCGGCGACGCGTAAGTGTCCATGACTAATAACGGCTTACTATCGTAGTCATAACCAAGTAGTAAGCGTCCCGAACTCCGAGACCTCGTAAACATGATGATAAGTAGTCCGCGCGATGTCAAACCGTGACATTACCCCTTTTTCAGGCAGAACGTCCACGTTCGAAAAC
This sequence comes from Lactarius quietus, assembly GCA_015025155.1. NCBI lineage: Eukaryota > Fungi > Basidiomycota > Agaricomycetes > Russulales > Russulaceae > Lactarius > Lactarius quietus. The sequence continues at coordinate 28,515 of WITN01000861.1, read as the reverse complement.
CCAGGGAATAATAGTCGCACCTCGATTAACAGAAACTTCCTGATCCATGATCCTCTGTAGTCCATTAGCCGCCTCCAACCGTCGCGTACACTTCCTGACTTCATTGCCGACTACATACTGCTCATTTTCCAGAGCAGTAATGCGTTCCGACAGCTCGGAGTACCGGCTAGTCAAAGCCCGGTATCGAAGGACCTCCGCCCACAACGACCGGTCCGGGATCTGCCCCATGGCCAAGTCGACCCCTTGGCGATCACCGTAATCCTGTCGTAAGTACCGCAATTGGGTATGCGTGTACTGGCGGTCGTTATCCTCGGCATCGAGATCAGGAGCGGCATGTACTTCACCTTGTTGAATTTCCCCCCCTTTCTTCATGCACCCGTATACAATCGGGTTGTTGCCAGGCATGACGTGAACGTATTTGGCGACAGTGATGTGCCCATTCTCAGTCATGCGGAAGTTAATAAACCTGGGAGGGATATTCAGCTCGAAACCGTCGGGGGCGTCAGCCTTGTCCCTAGCACGCTGTTGGTCAGCTGGGACCCCGCCTCCTCGGTAGTCAGGGAAGCAAGGACTCTCTTTTGATGCTCCCACACCAGCTCTTCTTCCTCTCCTCGTCCCCCTCGGCCAAATGGTACCCTTTCATCCGGGGATCCGGTACTTGGCGGGGATTTGGTTTTCTTTGTCCGAGTCGTCTTCTCGGGCTCGGAGGGAGGCACGGATGTGAATACCCCAGGACGTCGAGGGGTCCATGATGACGTTGGTAGGGGGGTCGACATTAATATATCGAGGCGTTGGCGGCGGAGGGATGCGGACGGGGTTGTTGTTACACGTACAGTTGTAGATGAGTTGTCCACAGTCGTAGTGGATGTGGGAGTCGGCGTCGTCAGGATGGCCTGGACATGACAAGGCGGTTTGCTTACAACTTCCACAAACTCTGACCACGTCACTGAGGTCGGAGACGCTTGGAACCTTGATAAGCGTTTGTGGAATAATGAGGTTCTCGACGCGAGTAGGAGCTCCCTCTTCCATGCTCGATGGGTCTTCCTCCAGTCCTCCAACGTCGTGTCCGCATACATCAGGGGTTTCGGGGATGACATCCCCAGGTTCGATGCATCGAAAGGCGGCGGCGACTTCGGCATAGGTAGGTTGGGTAATGGTGGGAAGATGGTAAGAAGTCTGAGAGGTAGTGGAAGTAGCAGTAGGGGAAGTGGTCATTGTTCGACGAAGGAAGAACTGATGTGCTTCATCCAGTGAATGGCCTGTCTTTATACGTGAGGGAGTAGAATTCAGAGTCCGTTTAAACTCAGCTAAGGCGTCAGGGGCATGTACGTCAGTGGCGTTGACCCACTGCGACTCCGAGTCTGGGTACCCTTTCCATTTGATAAGGAATTGTTTGCGCCTTGTTCTGCCGAATTGCCGTTGGTCTAGAATCTTCTCGATTTCATATTCTTCTTCGCCATCGATTAATTCAGGGGGAGGTCTTGGGAAATTTGGTCCGTGAAAGGAAGTCTCGCGATAGGGGGTGAGAAGATCGATATGAAACACGTCATGAATGCTCCACTTGGTGGGTAATTCCAATCGATAATTGACAGGGGACATCACCTGGACAACCTGGAAGGGTCCATGTCGTTTGGGCGCAAGCTTGGCGCTTGGCTGGTGAGTCCTCAGGTGACGCCCTTCTAGCCATACCCGATCCCCTATTTGGAATTTGGGCGTATCTTTATGTGAGACCCATGACTTCTGGGCCTTGATGATTTGTTTTTGAGCGTGTTCCCGTGCTTGTTTGAACTGATCAAGGCGCAACGCCACTTGCGGCATGGGACTGGGCGCTGAATTCCAATCAGCACGAGGATTATGCCCCATCAATAAGAAGAATGGAGACTGTCCCGTGGCTTCATTAGGCCAATTGTTATGCGTGAATTCTGCTATTGGAAGATAAAGATTCCAATTGTCTTGTCGTTCATTTACCCAAAATCGGAGATACTGTTCGAGCCATTGATTGGTTCGTTCCGATTGTCCATCCGTACGAGGATGATATGCCGTAGAAATGTTCTGTTTGATCCCAAGTTGTTTGCATAATTCCCTTGTGAACTTGGACGCAAATCTGGGATCCCTGTCGCTAATGATTTTACTCGGTAATCCATACCGCATGAACACGTGTTTGATGTATAGTGCTGCTGTTTCTTCCGCGTCGATCTCTTCATTGCAAGGGATAAACACAGATGCCTTGGTACAATCGTGGTCCGTGACCGTAAGGATTGAATCATAGCCCTGGGCGACAGGTAGTTTAGTGATGAAATCGAGAGCGATAGTCTCGAAGGGCATAGCTTCCGGTTTAGGGTATATGGGTTGTAGTGAAGCCCTAATAGGGCGATTGTTGATTTTGTGTCGTTGGCATTCCGCACAACCCCTAACATACGCCAATACTTCTTGTCGTATTGTTGGCCACCAATAGTATCGTTCTACTATTTTGCCAGTTTTGCTGATTCCTGGATGACCATGCACTGGGGTATCGTGATGAGCGGCAATAATTGACTTCCGCTCTTCACTTCCCTTAGTAACTACTCTTCTGCCTTCCTTATACCATACCCCATTGATCTTTTTCAACTTGTGCGGGTCTACCCAAGGTTTGATAGTGTCTTCGTCTTGTTCGTCTTTGGTTGACCTCATTTCTTCTACCGTGATCGTTGCAATAGACTGATTTGGCATTCCTGTACGGTGTGTGTTGTTGGTTCGTATGAATATTTTGTCAGGTAACACCGTAACATTTTCATTGTCTTGTTCCCCGTGATCATAGTCGGGTCGTCTTGACAATGCATCTGCTCGTCCGTTTGCAGTCCCTTTTATGTGGTGAATCTCGAGGTCATATTCCGACAATTCGAGTACTTCCCTCGCAACCCGTCGACTGATCTTTTGTGGTTCTCTCCAATACCGTAGATTCATGTGATCCGAGAATACTTTAATTTTATGGGGTGATCCCGCTAGTAGAGGCCTCCAGTGCCGTAACGCTTTGACTATTGCTAGTAGTTCAAGGTCGTAAATGTCGTAATTTCGTTCTGCTGTATTGAGGGTTGCAGAGTAATAGCCTATTGGATGTCTCTTGCCGTCAGTTTTCTTTTGGAGTAGTACCGCTCCCACCGCGAAACCTGAAGCATCCACCTCCAACTCGAATTGGTCCGTCAATACTGGGTGTGCCAATACAGGTTCGCTTGTAACCCGTTCTTTCAATACTTCAAATGCGTGTTGTTCTGCTGAGTTCCATTGCCATTCTGTTGTTTTCTTCGTAAGATTGTTTAGTGGTTTGGCGATTGACGCAAATCCTCGTATGAATAGACGGTAAAAATTGCAAAAACCCAAGAAAGATCGTACGTCCTTCACCTTGGTTGGCGTTGGCCAATTTTTAATTCCCGCGATTTTTACGGGGTCCATGCGTGTTACCCCTTTTTCAAGGATTACCCCCAGGTAATCAAGAGACGTCGATGGAAAGTGCATTTCTCCGGTTTGAAAAACAGGTCGTACTTCGCAGCTACTGTTAGCACATCCCGAACTGCGTCGACATGGTCCGCGAGTTTGTTCGGGTAGCAATACCGATGTCGTCCATATAAACACGGATAGTAGTCCCTTTTGCGTCGTGTTTCGTGATCGTGTCCCGATATATGTGATTCATCATGGTTTGGAATGTGGCGGGAGAATTTGTCAATCCGAAGAACATCACCGTGGGTTCGAAAAGCCCATATGGCGTCTTAAACGCCGCTTTGTGTTCATCGCCCGTTTGATGCGGATATTGTTATAACCCCACCGTACGTCGAGCTTAGTGTATATGTGTGCGCCACTAAGGTCTTTGATGAGGGTTTGAATCAATGGTAACGGATAATTGTTGCGGATGGTGAATTCGTTGATACGCCGATAATCCTGTACTGGGCGTAGTTTTCCGTCCTTCTTTTTGACAAAAAAGAATGGAGAAGCGTACTGCGATTTAGAGGGTCGGATATACCCTTTATTGAGTGTTCCGTAATAAAGTCTCGCAACGGTTTGTCTTCCGATTGTGAGAGTTCGTATATGGAACAGTTGATGTGATCCGGAGTGTTGGTTTTGAATTCAATGGCATGATCCCATTCCCGCGCAGGGGGAAATCGGTGGGATTCTTCTTCACTGAAAACCTTTTCGAAGTCGCTATATTCTTCCGGTATTTGGGTTTCTTCTTTGGGTCCTGCCGCTATGGCTAGATCAGTGGCAGCTCCTTTGATAGAGCTATGCTCCCCTAATTTAGCGATAATGTTGTTCTTTGCGACATCTGAGAGTAGTCGCGCTACTACATTGACATTGATCTTGGGATGGCATGACTTAATTACAATTGGTAGTGTGTTTTCGTCAATTGTGCCATGTTTCCAACTGAATTTTGGTTCGAAAGTGCTGAGCCATGGGTACCCAAGAAGGAGATCTTCCTTTCCGATATCTGCTAAGAGGAATCTCATTTTCCTGACAATTCCTTTTGTCAATATTTGTAGGTCAACAAAATGGGTAACTGATCCCTTTTTGTTTAACGTATCGTCGATGTTGAATAATTGTTTTGGGTTTGGCAATAGAGCCGCTCCCAACCCCATTCGTTTCACAAATCGTGGATTTATGAAATTGTCTGTTGCTCCAGAGTCTACTAGTGTTTTTATGTCGGCCTTGTTGCTGCTGGTTCGGATCGATACTGGAATTCGCATAGAACGGAAGCGAGTTATGTATACAGCATTACAACGTAGAGCCCTCACCCAGGCCGTCGGGTTCAGGCGTCCCCAAAATCCTTGTTCTCCATCAACTCCTGCATTGCCATGGCTTTAAACTCCTCGGTTTCATTGGCCGCCGTTCGCAGCCAATCATTTTTCCTTTCTTCTGTGGTGCGGTTATCAGCCACCATTTGAGCGATGTGGAGATCTTCTCCTGTCTCAGAGCGATCATCCACCACTTCTAGGCCCCTGGAATTGCTAAAGGGTCTAGGTGGGTTTCGTGGTTGACGTGGCTGGGAACAATTGCGACTGAGGTGTCCTTTCTTTTGACAATTGTAGCAAATTACTTCCCTGAGATCGGGAGGTTGCCTCCTTCGTAAAAATCCTTCACGAGGTTTGAAAGGTGGTTGCGAATTATTGAGATATGGCCTTGGCTGTGCCAATGCGTCTTCTGCGTGTGCTAGGCGTCCTCGGGCTCTAGCTCGATCAGCGGACGTGTCCATCGCATCTGGATGGCGTCTGAATTGTCTCCAATTTGTTTGAGGTGGTGGCGATGGTCGAGATTGTATTTTGTACTGATCAATTTTGTTTTTCAAATGGAGGTATTGACCTTGACGTTTAATGGCTGCTCTTTTCCAATCCTCATAATCTGTGGGATTGTCGTGAAGGTAAATGGTTTCTTGCAGTTTGTTTGGCAATCCATTTGCGAATAGATCAAGAACCATTGGTTGATCTATGTTGTAGCCAGCATATCTGACCAGTTGTTCGAATTTGGCCACGTACGCATCGATATCCCCTCTCTCCATTCGAATGCCCTTTCGTAATTCCGTTTGTGCCTTCTCTTCTTTGAGAGTGTCTGCATATTGTCTCATGAATGAGGAGTGAGTGTTGTACCACAACCAGTTGTCAAAGGGGTCTCGTCCGTTGACGTCAACTTGGACCCGTAGCCAAGCTACCATTGACCCTACCCATTCGGTTACGGCAGTACCCTGGATGTAGGTGAGGAATAACATAGCTTTTTGATAAGGATTGCGCATGATGGAATGGGTTGAGTTGATTCCTTCGTATAAGCTCCATTGCATGAGGAATTCCTCAGCCTTCTCTCGATCACCTGCGAAGACCGCAGGTGGATTGCCACAGAATTTGTCATGTGCCGCCGGTACGGGTGCTTGTGCTGCTGGTACTTGTGCTGGCGGGTTTCCAGCAGGTGGTCCTGCTCCTCCTCCTCCACCTCCGCCATTACCTCCCCCATTTCCACCTCCACCACCACCTCCTCCCATAGGAGCGGGTGGTTGGTTTGCAGGGTCGACAAGGGCCCGAAAGGCAGTAACTGTTGGTGCTAAAGGTGAGGTAGTGAGCGAATAAATTGGTTGTCCGGATGGACTTCCCGCGGTTGCTTGAGATTGGACATGAGAGGTAAGGGTCGCCATTGCTCCTAGACGTAGGGTTTCTGTTGCGATTGCTAGATTGACTCCTTGTTGTGATGGAGAAGATAATCTTGCTCCAAGAGACGCGTTACTCTTTGTACTTGGTGACGGGGGTGGTGTATTTGATGTTGGTCTGTTGATTGTGTTTTCCAACTCTTGTAGTTCCTCTTGTGTGAGCTCGTTGATGTAGATATCACAGCCTAGATCTGCTAAGGCTGGTCGAAAACCTTCCCACTCTCCGTGTGATTCTGTGATTTGGGACCAGCGAATTTCTACCCAAACGTATTGATTGTAGACAAACTCAACTGCGACAGATCGGTCGTCCTCTTGACTCTTGGCGTGGTATCCGGTAGTGCCTGTAGTGCTACTATACCGGTATTCTGTGCTCTTGCGAAATCTTTGTGGTACGTTGTCAGCACCTCTGTGCTGGAACCAAAAGTCGTCACAGTTGTGACACCGTTCTCTGGTAGTTTCTGATGACGCCACGTTGAAGCTTGGTCTTAATGTAGCGTTATCACCTAACGCTGGTTCGACTTGAACTGGTCTGTGACGTGATACTCGAGTATATGGATGAATGTTTGTAAGTCACGGGCAACTTAGCTAAGTTGCACTGCCACTAGGTCGCTTCGATAGACACTAGGGTATCCCAAAGGATAAGCTTCAATCGACTGATTGGAAAGACGCGAAGAGAAGAGGAAGAGACGATGGTGATGATTCAAGAAGACCAAGCTGAAGAGCCTTGGTCTTGACAGTATCGTTTATATACAGTTACTCGCTGGCTTTAAAGCGCAGCTTCGAATCCAAACCCTAGTACCGCTATACTAGTAATGAGTAATAGTTCGTTCTAATAATACCTGAAACACCGGCAGGCCCAAACACCGGCGACGCGTAAGTGTCCATGACTAATAACGGCTTACTATCGTAGTCATAACCAAGTAGTAAGCGTCCCGAACTCCGAGACCTCGTAAACATGATGATAAGTAATCCGCGCGATGTCAAACCGTGACATCTATAGGGGAACCCTCGTAATCCTTCTCCTCTGTTAATCTGCTCGTATGGCTGAGGAGGTGGGTCGTTGTAGTCGAAATCGAATCCTCCTGGTTGATCTGGTTCATCAGGTCCCATGGCTCTTCGTGCGGCTTGTAAGTCTTCGGGATTCATGTCTACAACATGACCCGTTCGTTCGTCGATGATCAATGGCGTTGGCTCCTCTATGAAGGTTTGGGTGGCCATGCGGATAGGATCTGGAATATGCAACGTAGCTGTTTGTTGGATGATACTTTCCAACGCTGGTTCCTCTTGAACGTAAATTTGTTCTGGTTCTTCAGCGATTGATGGCGTTGGTGCCCTTTCACTTGTGTGACTCGTGTCTGATCTTGCGGGTGTTCGATGTTGGAGTTCTGGGGATATCGGCTCCTCGTGTGTTTCTTCTGGGGCTCCGTCGATTCTTCCCTGTTCTTCGACGTCTCGTGCTTCTGATAATAGGATGTTGCAGTTTAGGTCGTCTCCTGCTGGCCTAGCTGCTTCAAAGTATTCTTGGGTTCGGTTCCACCTGAGTTCTATCCAACAACACCTTCCGTGATGGAAGATAATAGGATGGTATCGTTGGCTTGTAGCGGCTTCGGCGTAGTAGCCGGTATTGAAGTGTTCTAGTGGTCCGCTTCGTCTGTCGTCTGGAACTGTTCTCCAACGAACTCGGTTGATAACGTATCTTGCGGGAGCGTCCCTTTCCCTTGAATTGATGGTAAAGGGTTGGAAGTCCCAGCCGTCTTTAGTGGTGATTGGCGCCACGGCGTGTAAGGAGAGCTTGACTCTAATGTTACGATCATGGTCTGACTTAGACCCTTCACGCGATGGCAAGTAATGTGACTTAGCTACACGTGTCAACACATGAATGTGAGACTGATTTTACGGACTCCTGAAAGAGCCGTCCTAAGGGAGCGTTGACCGAGGCGGGAGAGAGAGAATCCCCGACTAGATTGGTTGAGAACACAAGAGAGTCAAGCTGTCGACCACATCAGTCGACAGCTGCCTTATATCCGATACTTGACTGTACGCCTTCATCAGCGATACAGCCACTACTACTAATGCTGATCAATCGTCCACTAATACTACCACCACAACTACTACCGCTTGCTAATCGTACAGTAAGACTCGAACCACAATCCGTAATACTATCAGTAATCCACATCGTAAGTAGTGAGTAATCAAGGAGTCATCAGTCATCGTAAAGAAGTAAGCGTTCCCCCAAGTCACGTCCCATCGCTTATGGGTTAGGTCAGATACTGGCTATGACCTGGGACGTAACAGTCATTCTTGGTGGTGACCACTACTCTCCCATTCTTGAACCAAACACCGTTCATCTTTTTGAGTTTGTGGGGGTTTACCCACACTTTGATTCGAGCTTCTTCTTGCATAATGGGATTTGGCGAAATCCCTGTGATAGTTCGTATGAATATTTTGTTCGGTAGTACCGTGACTCTATCGTTGTCCTTTTCTCCAGTGTCGTAGTCGGGTCTTCTGGACAGCGCGTCTGCTCTACCATTTGCTCGTCCTTTGAGGTGGTGTATCTCGATGTTGTACTCTTCCAATTCCAACACCTCTCGAGCTACTCTTCGGCTAATTTTCTGTGGGTCTCACCAGTATTGTAGGTTCATATGGTCCGAGAATACTCTGACCTTGTGCGGTGATCCCACCAATAGGTACCTCCAGTTCCGTAGTGCTTTTACGATGGCCAATAGCTCCAAGTTGTAGATATCATAGTTTCGTTCGGCCTCATTGAGGGTGGCCGAGTAAAATGCTACTGGATGTCTCTTGCCATCAGATCCCGTTTGCATAAGGACTGCTCCCACGGCGAATCCTGACACGTCCACTTCGAGGTCGTATTGTTCTTTTGGATCTGGGTGAGCGAGGATTGGGTTGCTCGTGATGCGTGCTTTGAGCGTTTCGAAGGCAGTTTGTTGGTTTGGTCCCCAATGCCATTCGACATCCTTTCTTGTTAACTTGTTCATTGGTTTGGCGATGTTGGCGAATCCTCGAATAAAGGGACGGTAAAAATTGCAAAACCCCAGAAAACTGCGTACATCTTTGACTTTTGTTGGTATTGGCCACGTGCGGACACCCGAAACCTTTGCCGGGTCCATGCGCGTCATCCCCTTTTCAAGGATTACCCCCAGGTAATCAATGGACGGAACGTGGAACGCGCATTTCGATAATTTGAAATAGAGGTCATGAGTGGCCGCGACCGCGAGAATGGCTGAAACTGCAGCCGTGTGTGCTTGATTTGTCCGTTGAAGGGTGCCGTGGTCGTCGGTGGCGACGGCAATGTCGTCCATGTAGATTCGTATCTGCGTGCCTTTTGTAGTGAATTTAGCGATGACCAGTTGGTAAATTTCGTTCATGAATGCCTGAAAGGTCGCCGGTGAGTTGCAGAGTCCGAAGTACATGACTGTGGGTTCAAAAAGTCCTTGTCTCGTTTTGAACACCGCCTTGTGTTCATCCCCTTCCTTGATTCTGATATTGTTGTACCCTTGTCTGACATCGAACTTCGAGAACATGACTGCTCCTCCAAGGTCGCGCATTAAATCTGCTATTAGAGGGAGCGGGTATTGGTTCCGCACCGTCCACTTGTTTATTGCCCGATAGTCTTGGACCGGTCGAAGTTTCCCATCCTTTTTCTTGATGAAAAAGAAGGAAGATGCGTAGGGCAACTGTGAAGGTCGGATATACCCTTTTTCGAGATGCTCGTCGATGAAGGCATCTAGAGCTTCATCTTCTGTTCGAGTCATCGGGTACAGTCGACATGCGATGGACGTTGGCGCGTTAGGTTGGAGTGTGATTGCATGATCACAAGGTCGTCTTTCAGGCAACCTTGTCGATGCTTCTTCGTCGAATACTTTGCGGAACGCTTCGTATTGCAGTGGCAGTGTAGCACTTTTCTCGTCTTTGGGTTTGGCCGCAATAGCGTGCTCGACTGCGGGGATCATCATTCGTCGACCCCGTATTTCTTCATCCTCTAGTTGTTTCGTGATGTGCTCTTTTGACTTTGTTAGGAGATGGGCCAGTACGTTTCTCCTGTCGGACGCGTTGACCGTTTTGATAGTGACTGGAAGATGTGCTCGATTGATTGTTCCTTTTTTCCAGTCGAATTGTGGTTCATAGGCTGCCAACCATGGGTATCCGAACAGGATGTCTTCCTTCCCTATGTTAGTGACTAAGAACCTCATTTCTTTGTCATTTCCGTTGACGTTGACCCGGAGAATAACATATTGTGTTATATGTCCGGCTTTGTTTGATGTGTCGTCGATGTTGTAGATTCGTTTGGGCGTATCTAGCAACCGTGTTTTTATTCCCATCCATTGGAGGAAGCTTTCGCTCACAAAATTATCAGTGGCTCCTGAGTCCACTAGTGCTCTGATTTCGGCCGTGTTGTAACGCGTGTGTAGTTGAACTGGAATTCGCATAGAACGGTAGCGCATAATATACACCGAGTTACAACGAAGTGCCCTCACCCAGGCCGTCGGGTTTAGGCGTTTGAAAAATCCGTCCCCATCAGCTTTTGTAAGACGAGGTCTTTTACGTCGTCTCCTTCGCTGGCTACCCCTCTCAACCAGTCTTCCGCTTTGTCTTCATCGGTTTTTGAGGGCTCCCCCGTGCTCCTTATCTGTTGTCTTTTGTTTCGACGCGGTTGGCAACAGTCTCGGCTGATGTGCCCCATTTTGTTGCAGTTATAGCAGCGAACCTGACTAAAGTCAGGTTGATTTCCTCGTTGCCTTTGTAAGTATCCTCCTCTCGGTGGAAAAGGAGGTCGGGGGGTATTGATGACGTCCTCTGCTCCTGCGAGTCTTCCTCTCACTCGGTCTGCTGAGGTATCCATTGCGTCGGGGTGCAGTAGTGGAGCAAGGAGTTTTGCCAGTGCTCCCGTTTGATTTCTATTAGTGGATCCTTTGAACATGTCTAGGTTTCCGCGCACCGTTTGCATGTGAATCCACTTTTGTTGTCTTTTGAGGGCCGATGCTCTCCAATCTTCATAAGTCCTAGGGTCGTCGTGTTGATACATCGCTTCATAAAGTGTCCTAGGCAATCCTTTTATGAAGTACTTCAGGGTTTGTTCTGCGTTGATGTCGTATCCAGCGTAGCGAACAAGTTGTTCGAATAGAGCGATATAATCGTCTATTTTTCCGTCCTTCATCCTGATGCCTGCGTCTAGTTGGGCTTGGGCCCTTTCTTTGCTGAGTACGTCTGCAAATTGTCATTGAAAGGCTTGCAGAACGTTGTTCCACAGCCTGTTGTCAAACTGGCTGAGGCCTCTGGACACTTCTCTTACCAACCATTGGTTGGCCGACATGACCCAGGCGTTAACCAGGTCTCCTTGGACATAAGTGAGGAATAACATAGCTTTTTGATATTTATTCCTCATTGCTTGATGGCTTGCGTTGACCCCGGCGTAGATCTCCCACTGAAGTCATTATACAAAGAAAATAACACCAAGCTCTCTAGAATCCTTGACCACATTGCTGTGACCGACTCTGGTGAATGAAAGCTTCAGTCATTCATGGGACCACGCGCTCTTGATATTGTATGCAAGACCATTGAAGATGAAATGGACACTATTGCCAAGGGAGAAAGTATAAAACCTTCGACTTTTGATCTGTCCCCGTTGAATAGACTTGGGGGGTTTCCTATGAATTTGTCCGTGGTATTGCCGCCTCCTTGGGGCATTCCTGGCAATCCTCCTCCTGCCATGGGTGGTCCTCCTCCTCCTGCGGGCGGTCCTCCTCCTCCCATGGGTGGTCCTCCTCCTCCCATGGGTGGTCCTCCTCCGATTGGAGGGACTCCTTGGTTTGGTTGTCTGTATGCTCTGCCGAGCTGCTCGAATGGTTGAGGAGGTGGATCGTTGTAGTCAAAGTCAAACCCTCCTGGTAAGTCTGGTTCGTCTGGCCCCATGGCCCGTCGTGCTGCTTGTATGTCTTCTGGGTTCATGTTTACAACGTGACCCGTCCTTTCGTCGATGACCAACGGGGTTGGTTCTTCAACCTGTGTTTGAGTGGCCATTCTGATTGGGTCAGGGATGTGTAACGTAGCTGTTTGAGTGATAATTTCTTCAACAGCGGGCTCTTCTTCTTGGATGTAGATGGTCTCCGGTTCCTGTTCTACGGATGGAGTCTGGGCTCGTTTGCTCGTGTAACTGGTGTTTGTTCTCGCTGGTGTTCTGTGTTGAAGTTCTGGGGATATAGGCTCCTCGTGTGTTTCTTCCTCTGGAGCTCCGTCAATTCGTCCTTGTTCCTCGATGTCTCGTGCTTCTGATAGTAGGATATTGCAGTTGAGATCGTCTCCGGCTGGTCTAGCTGCTTCAAAGTACTCTTGTGTTCGGTTCCACCTGAGTTCCACCCAGCAACACCTCCCGTGGTGAAATATGATAGGGTGAAATCGTTGGGCTGTGGCTGCCTCGGCGTAGTAACCGGTATTGAAGTGGTCTAACACTCCACTTCGTCTGTCATCCGGAATTGTCCTCCAACGGACTCGATTGATGACGTATCTTGCAGGGGCGTCTCTTTCCCTAGAATTGATGGTGAAGGGTTGGAAGTCCCAACCGTCCTTTGTAGTGATCGGCGCCACGGCATGTAAGAGGAGCTTGACTCTAATGTTATGATTGTGGTCTGACTTAGACCCTCCACGCGATGGCAGATAACGTGACTTAGCAGTACGCGTCAACACACAAAGGTGTGACTTGTCCAAAGGACTCTTGAAAGAGCCTTCCTAAGAGAGCGATGACAGAGCCGAGAGAGAGAGAGAATCTCCGACTAGATTCAATGATGGTACAAGAGAGTCAAGCTGTCGACCACATCAGTCGACAGCCACCTTATATCTGATCTTGACTGTACGCCTTCGTCAGCGATACAGCCACTACTACTACTGCTTGGTAACGTCCACTAATACTAATGCCACAAATACTACAATCATCAGTCATCATACAGTAATCATCAGTCATCGTATAGTAACAGTATCAGTAATCCACATCGTAAGAAATGAGTAAGTTTCGGGAGCGACTCGTCATCCCGCTTACATGAGGTAGTCCGCCAAATCGTAACACCCCTTTCCACCAAGAGGAGGGTATTTACAAAGACAACGAGGGAATCGACCTGACTTCAGTCAGGTCCGCTGTTACAACTGCGACAAAATGGGGCACATCAGCCAAGACTGTCGCCAACCGTGTCGAAACAAAAGACAACAGATAAGGAGTACGGGAGAGCCACCGAAAACCGACGAAGACAAAGCAGAAGACTGGCTGAGAGGAGTAGCCAGCAAAGGAGACGACGTAAAAGACCTGGTCCTGCAAAAGTTGATGGGGACGGGTTTTTCAGACGCCTGAACCCGACGGCCTGGGTGAGGGCACTTCGTTGTAACTCAGTGTACATTTTGCGCTACCGTTCTATGCGAATTCCAGTTCAACTACACATGCGTTACAACACGGCCGATATTAAAGCACTAGTGGACTCAGGAGCCACTGATAATTTTGTGAGCGAAAGCTTCCTCCAACGAATGGGGATAAAAACACGGTTGCTAGATACGCCCAAACGAATCTACAACATCAATGACACCACAAACAAAGCAGGAATATAACTCAATACGTCATTCTTCGAGTCAATGTCAATGGAAACGACAAGGAGATGAGGTTCCTAGTCACCAACATTGGAAAGGAAGACATATTGTTTGGATACCCTTGGCTAGCAGCCTACGAACCACAATTCGATTGGAAGAAAGGAACAATCAATCAGTCGCACCTTCCAGTCACTATCAAGACGGTTAACGCAACCGATAGAAGGGATGTACTAGCCCACCTTCTAACAAAGGAACGCATCATTAAACAGCTAGAAGACGAAGGGACGCGGGGTCGGAGAGTAATGATCCCCGCAGTTGAACATGCTATCGCGGCCAAGCCCAAAGAAGAGAAAAGTGCTACACTGCCGCCGCAATACGAAGCTTTCAGGAAAGTCTTCGATGAAGAAGCATCAACACGACTACCCGAAAGACGACATTGTGATCACGCCATCACACTTCAACCAGATGCACCGACATCTATAACATGTCGACTTTATCCAATGACCCAAACAGAAGATGAAGCTTTGGACGCCTTCATCGACGAACACCTTAAAAAAGGGTATATTAGACCCTCACAGTCGCCCTATGCATCGTCTTTCTTCTTTATTAAGAAAAAAGATGGGAAACTCCGACCAGTCCAAGACTATCGTGCAATAAATAAATTGACGGTGCAAAACCAATATCCGTTACCATTGATAACAGATCTCATGCGAGACCTGGGTGGAGTGGTTATATTTTCAAAGTTTGACATTCGACAAGGTTATAACAATATCAGGATCAAGGAAGGGGACGAACACAAGGCTGTGTTCAAAACAAGACGAGGACTTTTTGAACCAACGGTCATGTATTTTGGCCTTTGTAACTCACCGGCGACCTTTCAGGCGTTCATGAACGAAATTTACCATCCAGTCATCGCCAAATTCGCAACAGAAGGCACACATATACGCATCTACATGGACGACATCGCCGTCGCCACCAATGACTGTGGTACTTTCCAGCAAACGAATCAAGCACACACGGCTGCAGTTTCAGCAGTTCTCGCAGTTGCGGCAGCCCACGACCTCTACTTCAAATTATCAAAATGCGCATTCCACATTCCGTCTATTGATTACCTGGGGGTAATCCTTGAAAAGGGGATGACGCGCATGGATCCAGCAAAAGTCTCAGGTGTCCGCACATGGCCAACACCAACGAAAGTCAAGGATGTACGCAGCTTTTTGGGGTTTTGTAATTTTTACCGTCCCTTTATTCGAGGTTTCGCCAATATCGCCAAACCAATGAACGAATTAACAAGAAAGGACGTTGAATGGCATTGGGGACCAGCCCATCAAACTGCCTTCGAAACGCTCAAAACTCGTATCACGAGTAATCCGATTCTCGCTCACCCAGATCCAAAGATACAATACGATCTCGAAGTAGACGCGTCAGGCTTCGCCGTTGGAGCAGTACTCATGCAGAAGGGATCCGATGGCAAGAAGCACCCAATAGCATTCTATTCGGCCACTCTCAACGAAGCCGAACGAAATTACGACATATACAACTTGGAACTGCTGGCCATCGTAAAAGCGTTACGAAATTGGAGATATCTATTAGTGGGATCACCTCATAAGGTCAGAGTATTCTCCGACCATATGAACCTGCAATACTGGCGAGACCCACAGAAAATCAGTCGACGAGTAGCACAAGAAGTCCTGGAACTGGAAGAATACGACATCAAGATACATCATCTCAAAGGAAGAGCTAACGGTAGAGCAGACGCGTTGTCAAGAAGACCAGACTATGATACGGGGGAAAAAGACAATGAACGTGTCACGGTACTACCGAACAAAATCTTCAAACGAACAGTAACAGGAATCTCGCCGACCCCCATCATACAAGAAGAAGCCCAAATCACGACATGGGTAAGCCCCCATGAACTCAAGAAGATAGAAGGCGTATGGTTCAAGAATGGGAAAGTCGTAGTCACCACGACAAAAGACGAAGAACTAAGGGAGGTCATAAAACCATATCACGATGCATTGACGGCAGGGCACCCAGGCATAGCAAAAACAAGGGAACTGCTAGCGCGACACTATTGGTGGCCAAACATGAAGACCGACGTGATGAACTATGTGCAAGGATGTGCAGAGTGTCAACGACACAAGGTCAATACTCGACCCACCAAAGCACCATTCGAACCCATCTACCCGCGATTAGGAGCCAATCCATTCGAAGTCATCGCGGTGGACTTCATCACTAAGTTACCACCATCAGATGGGTATGATTCGATTCTGACAATCACCGATCACGATTGTTCCAAGGCGTCAATTTTTATACCCTGTCGAGAATCAATGTCAGGAGAAGAAACGGCAATACTATACGCTCAGAAGGTTCTCCCTCGATTCGGGCTCCCGAACAAAATAATCAGCGATCGAGATCCTCGATTCGCAGCAAAATTCATGAGGGAGCTATGCAAAACCCTCGACATCCAACAAAATATATCAACAGCCTATCATCCGAGGACGGACGGACAATCAGAGCGCACTAATCAGTGGCTGGAACAGTACCTCAGACTGTGGACTAACAAAAAACAAGATAACTGGGCTGCACAGTTACCTTTAGCGGAATTTGCTCACAATAACACGATAAGCAGCACCACAAAACAGACCCCATTTTTCACGCTGATGGGGTACCACCCTAGAGATAAATGGGCGCCAGGGACAATCAACTTGCCAAGTGTGTCTAACAGGTTAGAACAATTAACAGAAGCCCGTCGGAGCGCCCAGGAGAATATGATAAGAGCCCAGAAGTCATGGATCAAACACAAAGATACGCCCAAATACACCCTAGGTGAATGAGTTTGGCTAGATGGGCGCAATCTACGAACCCATCAACCCACCGCCAAACTTGCGCCCAGGAGACAAGGACCATTTGAGGTTGTCCAGGTGATGTCCCCTGTGAATTATCGGCTCAAACTACCCCCGCAATGGAAGATACATGACGTGTTTCACACAGACTTACTCACGCCTTACAAAGAAACACGTATGCACGGCGTAAACTACCTACGCCCACCACCAGAATTAATCGAAGGCGTGGAAGAATACGAGGTCGAAAAAGTGATAGCCTCTAGAAGGTCAGGACGAGGGCGCAAACTTCAATATCTCATCAAATGGAAGGGATACGCGGACTCGGAAAATCAGTGGGTCCCATGGAACGACGTCCATGCGGAGGAGGAGATAAGGAAGTTCTCACGATTAAATCCGAAGGCTGAAACTCACATAAAAGCAGCCGCAACGATGGTAGAAACGCCATCATCCTCCGCACCATCCAATTCAATGGCACATGTCCCTCTCTCCATTATCAACCTTGACGAGATCACCATCCCCCACATCGACGAACTTGAAACCTACGACCACAACAACAACATCGACGATCAGTTTTGCTCCGCCCTCAAACATGTCAGAGCCACCGCTGAAAGAGACCAAGCCGCCCGAGACCTGGCCGAGGCTCGCAGGCGATTCCCCACTCCCGCAAGCGGAAGAGTGGAGGACAATGAGGAGGGAGTACGGCCTATTGAAGGAGGTAATGACCTCATGGAGGATGGATCAAGTGGTGAAGAGGACGGCAGCGGAGAGGAGAATGAGGATTCATCTATTAATGAGGCGAGTTTCAACCAGTCCGCAGCCTCCCTCACTACCACCATCGTCGGTAGTGTCAATCCCTCCAACGCCTCACTCGCCACCACCGCCGTCGACACCACCGATAGCGAAGATGAAGATGACAGTAGCGACGAGTCTTACCACGCCGCCAGGGTTGTCTGCATCCAATGCGACAACCCCCCCAACTATTGCCACTGCGCTCCCCTACCTATACCTCCCCAAGTCCGCATCATTGCCAAAGAAGCCGAAGATGAAACACGCCGATCACCTCCAGTTGCTGTTGTCTACGGACCAACGGCGGAACAAGGATACGAGGCGCGCGGTCTCCCCCCCTATAGGGAAGAACGCGACCCATCGCCCGTCACTACGCGCCGAATGCATGCGACAAGGCTCCCTCTCCGTGCCATATCGCCTACTCCAGGCGGATTCATCCTCAACAATGGGATGAACTGGGTACCCATGGTCATCGAACACGAAGGGCGACGAATCCCTGCCAAGTACGTACGCGTCCGCATGCTAGACAACCCTGAAGTATTCGGGACGATGGGGAAATACTCTCCCATCTACCGAGCTGATATCCACGCCGAACCATGTCGGGACATGGTCCCCGCAGCTGAGTACACTCGTGAAGAACTCGGTTATTTCCGCTCTGACTTCCGTGGAAAGCGACAGGTAGACGAGGCCCTCGCCCGGCTAGGAGACATATCCCTCCAAGCCGAGGTAAGGCGCTACCGCGCATCCATGGAAGTCGTAGCCGAGCTCGAGCAGGCAATCAAAAAGCTGGAGGATGACATCTTCGTCCACATCAACAGGGCCATGCACTCATTGCGGCGACTTGGGCGCGCACACACTCTCAGGCGGGTACGCGACGAACAT
Source organism: Lactarius quietus (assembly GCA_015025155.1). NCBI lineage: Eukaryota > Fungi > Basidiomycota > Agaricomycetes > Russulales > Russulaceae > Lactarius > Lactarius quietus. Next base: position 10,257 of record WITN01000861.1, on the reverse strand, counting down.
GAGACGGATGTGGGACTTACTACGGTGACGAGCTGGGTTGTGGAGCGTGGGCGCTCACCCTTGTAAAGGGGGTGATGTCATGAACCGCCATCGGGGGTCATAGTAAGCGAGATGACGAGTCGCTCTTGAATCTTACTCATATCGAACTATGTTGATTACTGATATTCTTACTGTACGATGACTGAGGATGACTGATAGTAGTAGTAGTAGTGGCGTTAGTATTAGTGGACGATTAACAAGCAGTAGTAGTAGTGGCTGTATTGCTGATGAAGGCGTACAGTCAAGATACGATATAAGGTGGCTGTCGACTGATGTGGTCGACAGCTTGACTCTCTTGTATCTTCTCTGAATCTAGTCGACTTCTATCCTCTAAGAAGTCCGCTTGCATTTGCTCCCTTAGGAAGGCACTTTCAGGTGTCCTTAGGTCTTAGTCACACCTCTGTGTGTTGACACATCCTGCTGAGTCACATCATATTGCCATCGCGTGCAGAGCCTAAGTCAGGCTACATCATAACATCATGGTACAATGAATGAAATACAGGGTACTTCCCAAGCTCCCTGCTTCCATTGCATTGAGCATATGAAGCTCGGGGGCAGTGGTGGGCCTGCTGCCGACAGTACAATGAACTTGTATGACACCACCGGGATATTTCTACAAGCCAATCAGAGAGTTGAGGATGAGGCATTGAGAATGAGAGGCTGCCATCGCAAGCCTGGCAACGGCATGACAAAGTTATACCATACAATTTGTACAGCTGCAAGAAGCCTGTACAGCACCAGACATTTCCTTGGGCTGATTTGAGATCAGCCAGCTGAAGGTGATAATGTCAGGCAGTAAAACAAAAAAGATGGAAATGACTTACCACAAAAATGGGTGGACAAGCTGTATGTTCTCCTGTGCAGGAGGTGATCAGCATACAAGTACACAAAGTAGAAGATCACGTGTCTGAGTCACTGGTGCACCAAGTAGTGTGCCACATATTGGCAACACTATGAAACCATTGTACATGACAGCAATTGCTCACATGGTTTCAGAATGTCATTTCAGAGTGAATATGAGTTGAAAAAAAAATATCATTTTATTTCGAAAGGTTTGGGTTTGAACACATTCAGAACACATTCAGAAGGGTTCAGGAATTGCCCGAACCCCGAATGGAACCATCAGTCCAGTTCAGGTCAATGCCCAAACCTGAATGCTAATTTAGGGTTCGGTTCAGTTAGGTTCGGGTTTGGACCACAGTTTGGAACCAAACCTTCCCTTCACTACACCCCCAACCCAAGTGCACATCCTCAGGACAGCTGGACCATGAGTCAGCACTGGCTGCACTAAAATAGGAAATTAGTTTAAAATTGGTCTTTACATGTAGTATTATGTGACAATAAATCTGGGAGCCACTGATCATGAGATGAGCAGGATGCTAAGTGCACCCCCATTATGAGTAGTCTCTGCCCTTAGTTTTGTGCCTAACAGTTGCCCAGGAGCCTCTAAGCATGAGATGGAGTGGAAAGCAAAAAAATCTTGGTTTTCAACTGTAATAGATCCCTGGCAAAGTGGTCTGGATAACCAAGTGATGACAGCCAAAGCATCCTATGGTTGAACTGGCATCCATCCTGAGGATGCTGAGCTGGCACTCTGTGTTTGACCATGGGACCTTGAGCTTATAACAGTACACCAGCACAAAAATGAGCAGAAAAAATAGTTGATATTCACAGTACAAGGACTACAAAATGTAGGTAGCTAATTGAACTACTATAGCCAGCCTATTGTTATCACACTACCTCAGAGGGGGGCACAGATGTGGGGGGAAGGTGGGTGCAAAGGGGGAACACAGTGCAGCAGACTGCTAAAAAAAAAGGGAGGCAGACTCATCATCAACAGAAGTGGAGAAGGAGGGAGATGATAAACACATACTGCTTGCATGCCCAAAGGTGTGGTGAAATGAAGAAGGTGGAGGGATGGAGGGAGTAAGGGTGAGGCCAGTGAGGGAGGAAAACAAGAGTTGAACACAGAGTTGACGCAACTTGTTTCTTCTTGAACTGCTTATTAATATAGAAAAAGCCAAATAATTTAGGAGACCTTGGAGGTTGACGGGGACAAGGACAGGGAATGACAGGAAAGACAAACAGGATATGGTTGATGGGCCATCCTGGGGATGCGATGCAGAGCAACCTCAGGACAGACTGACAATGAGCCAAGCACTGGTTGCCACCATCCAACGGCAGTCACTGACCCAACACCATGTGGTTTGTCCACTTGCTCAGCCCAATGTCACACAGAGTTACTGTTGAATTGAAAAATTTTATTGGTGATCACATGTCCTTATTTTTATTTGTAATGAAAATGAGTCCCAAATTGCAAGGTTAGCCTCAGGCTGCTTGGCCAGGTTGGGGGTGTAGTGGTGAGCGGAGTCCCGTACTTTTCAAAATGGGAGTGTGACAAACTGACTGTCTGGCTGAAGGGCGTCCGACGGACTCCGACTGAGGGGTCTTGTCAGGATCCAGCACAGTAAGTTAGTACTGTATTGACAACCATGGATACGCATGATACATAAATCAATTCTTTTCAGAGCAGAACGTAATGATGTAATCCGCATTGTTTGCCGCGGAGCACGAGTGAAGCGGTCTGCCACCATCCACCTCGCTTTCCACCTTATCAAAAGCATACACGTATGTATCTGGGCAATTTTTTTCTGATATACCAGTTTATCGTCAATAATGTATGTGAGGGAGCTAGAAGAAACTCACTGAAATAAGAGGAATACTGGACACCAGAGGCCACACAGGTTTCGGCGCTGTTGTATTTTCCTGTACAACAATTTGGGTCATTGTTCGGGTCGGACGCGAGGCCTGCAGCGCAGGCACTATTGCACCCGGTAGGGAATCCAGTCGGCTGGTAAGATTCTTGGAGTTGTATAGGACCTTACAGGAGTCAGCAGTAAGGCTGAGCGACGAGTCATGAAAGATTAAATCAGAGAACTGACAGTTCGCGCCAAGGTCAACACTACAGTCGACGACGCCGCAGTTTGCGCTATTGTTGATGCGCATAGGCACGTTGAAGCCGTTAACGAGCGAAACTGCCAAAAGGATATATCAAAAAAGGCTGAAGCAATGAACACTGTTGCACACAGACTCCCGTAATCATCTAATAAATTTGTATCCGTGGTCAGTATAAATTCAGCAATGGTAACTGGGGATTGTCCCTGAAAGAAGTGAGCATGCCATAACGAGGTAGTCAGTCACTTTAAATTGGCTCACTTGTCCGGTGCAAAGCAGTCCACCGGGGCAACCTCCATCGAGACAAGAATCTGCGCCAGGATTGGTTGTAAAATTGCAATCACGACGACCCTTTGGACACGATCCTGTTAGTAGGCAACCGACAACAAATGGGGCTGGGGTAGATACCCATATCTGGCCCTTCCAGTCACCAGGCACAGTGAACGAAACATTGGAAGAGGGTGGGGCAAGCCAACTTTCACAGGGTCAGCAGGGGTGAAGCCGACGATTGAAGATATTTGGATTGTAAACACACCCTGTTGGATAATCAGGAGCATTGGTGGAATCGGTTAAAAGCTGGTTCGTTGTGAATTCCGGGGAAATAGACTATTCCAAAGGAGATACCTACAGCAGGCCTGAGAAAAGTGTGGGTAAAAATGACGGAGTTCAGGCGTAAAGGTAGGAACGGACCATATGTTATATGAGCAGTTGTTAGCGACGGTGAAGGTACGCGCAATCGTCGTAGTGAGGAATGAACTGGCAGAAAGTAAGAGAGGGATGTAAACCTTCATGGTCGGAGGTGGCAAAGAGTGCCGAAACATAGGCCGGTATTTAAAGCGTTCATCGTCGCTACATTTGGCCGATCAGCACACTCAGCACATATCGCTGAAAGTGGGTTGTTCCGTACGCCAAGAAGCCGAGGCGTCCACCACTGTGACTGGTAACGCGGTAACGATTAACTTAGAACCTTAGAGAAAAAGAGGATTGCCTTTATCCCCTCAAAATATAACACAGTAACATTGAATAGGAGCTTCAGCGTAACATCGGGACGGGCCTGGTAGCCGCGGTGGACTAACAATGGCATCGCAACAAGAAGTACCAAGAAAACTTGAAACCCGCGGTGAGCCCACAGCATCCAAGCGCCCGAGTGAATCTGAACCTGTGACTAAGATCAGCCGACATTTCACGGTAAAGACAGACAATGCCGACAGATTGGAGGAGACAACAGCGGTTCCGTAGCCTGCACATAACTACATTGAAGCTGAAACGTTGAAGTATTTAACATGCTGCCATATCTGGACCGAACTTCCCACTGGCATATGCACTACTTACTACTGCTGTAACAAAAGAATTACCCTAAGAAAAACCATCGCAGAAGGGGATTGGCAGAAGGGGGGCGTTGTGAGAGGGACCATCACAACCATCATGACTCAGATTTTGACTCAGATGATAGCGGCGCATCGCAAGATAATATCCGAGTCGTTCACTCACCGTGGCAGTACGGACCTTGATACGGGCCCAAAACCCACAATCTGGTTTGAGTGCCACGACAATTGCATCACTAGCTGGTGGCAGCTTGGGCGGCAGAATCTGAGTTGGTTGGTCGGTAAGTCGGGACTCGATTATTAACTAGGCGTCGTCATTGCCAACACAAACCTTGCTTGGATGTGACTGCAAGAAATCAATATCAATATCAGCGAACATCGGGGAGCGGTAATCTGACACACGAAGAGGGCATTGGAGGCAAACCACTGCATGTTTGGTCGTGCAACACTTGTTACGTAATTACGACGCAAGTGATAGTTCCCGCCACCTCGACTGTGCCGTGGGCCGTGGGGGCCGTTGAGTCATGAGGACGTGTCACTGACGAGTCGCTATGGTGATCTTCTTTTCTGACACTCCGCGGGGCTCCTCCCATATTCCAGTTGCCTGCTACTGCTTCAGACGTATCTCGCCGTATCTGCAGCCATGCCAGTGTACATCATCCGCGGCACCCACGACGCCTTTTTCTTGCGGGGAGAGAAGCGCAACTATCCGATCTCTCCAGAGCTGGCGCAGGTCGGACGCTGCCACCGGAAGCTCATGGCCGTGCGTTATCCAGAGCGCGATTTGTTCTCGGACAAGCACATGCTACACTCGCGCTCGTAGACTTGGCTGTGCACTTCAGGAAAAACCTCCCGCGCTAGCGAGAGATAAACTTGGTCGCCGATAGCATCCGAACGGTACTAGCTTCTGTTAATGTCTGCCCGCCTAGCTGCCAGTCACGCGAACATGGACGAACGGAACGCCGACTGCCGAATCATCGTCAATGGATTGCACTTTCAACCGAGGACAACTAGCATTGACAGCCATGGGTATGCACGATACATAAATTATTTCTTTTGGGGGCAGAACGTAACGGCGTAATTCGCCTGGTTTGCCGAGGAGCACGTGTAAAGTGCATTGCTGTCTACGACATCAAATATATACACGTTTGCATCTGGACAATTATTCTCTGATAAAGCAGTTTATTGTCAATAAGGTATGTGAGGGAGCTAGAAGAAACTCACTGAAATAAGAATAATACTGAACGCCCGAGGACACACAGGTTTCGGTGTTGTCGTATATTCCTGTACAACAATTTGGGTCATTGTTTGGGTCGGACGCGAGGCCTGCAGCGCAGGCACTATTGCACCCGGTAGGGAATCCAGGCGGGTTGTAAGGTTCTTGGAGAGGTATAGGACCTTACAAAATTCAGCAGTAAGGTTGAGCGACAAGTGATAAAAGATTTCATCGGAGAACTGACAGTTCGCGCCAAGGTCAACACTACACTCGGGACACCGCAGTTTGCGCTATTGTCGATACGCATAGGCATGTTGAAGCCGTTAACGAGGGAAACTGCCAAAAGGATATATCAAAAGACTGGAGCAATGTACACCATCGAACACAGACTCTCGTAATCATCGGGTTCATCGGTACCCTTACTCAGTATAAATTCAGCAGTGGTAACTGGAGATTGTCCCTGAAAGATATGAGCTTGCCATGACGAGGTAGTGAGTCACTGTAACTGGCTCACTGATTCGGTGCAGAGCAGTCCACCGGGGCAACCTCCATCGAGACAAGAATTTGCGCCAGGATTGGTTGTAAAATTACAATCACGACGACCCTTTGCATACGATCCTGTTAATAGCCAACCGACGACAAATGAGTTTGGCATAGATACCCATATCTGGCCCATCCAGTCATCAGTTACAGTGAACGAAACGTTGGAAGAGGGAGGGGCAAGCCAACTTTTACGTGTCAGTAGCTGTGAAGACGACTATTGAAAAGTCTTGGATCGTAAACGTACCCTGCTGGATGATCGGGAACCTTGTCGGAATTGGTTAAAAGCTGGTTCGTTGTGAATTCCGGGGAAATAGACTATTCCAAAGGAGATACCTACAGCAGGCCTGAAAAAAGTGTGGGTAAAGATGACGGAGTTCAGGCGTAAAGGTAGTAACGGACCATATGTTATATGGGCAGTTGTTAGCGACGGATATGGTACGCGCAATTGTCGTAGTGAGGAGCGAACTGGCAGGAAGCCAGAGAGTGATGTAAACCCTCATAACCGGAGGTGGCAAAGAGTGCAGAAGCATAGCACAGCATTTAAAGCGTTCGTCGTCGCTATATTTGGCCGATCAGCACACGGTGACTCAGCGCATATAGCTTGAAAGTGGGACATTCCGTACGCCGAGGCGTCCACCACTGAGACAGGTTAACGATTAAGCTACAGAAAAAGAGGATTGCATAACTTGCATTCAAGTTTATCCCCTTGAAACACAGCGCAGTAACATTGAATCGGAGATGCATGTAACATCGGACGGGCCTGGTAGCCCGCGGGGACTAGCATCACTACAAGAAGTATCGGTAGTGAAACTTGAAACCCGCGGTGAGCCTACAGCATCCAAATGCCCGAGTGAATCTGAACCTGTGACTATGGTCAGCTGGCACTTCCAGCTAACGACGAACCGTGACGACGGTGAAAGACAGTGTAGTTGTCCTTTCATCTTCACCACACCGTCACCCCCAAAGCTATCAAAGAACAGCTCGTGCCAACTCTTCATTGCTCTCCATAAGCCGGGTAAAAAAAGAAAATATATTTGACGGTGAAGAGTCGCATCCTGGTCCAGACTGGAAAGGACGCAGGCAAAACTGAAGTCATGTGATGGGCCTGTCGACGAGTCTCTACTCTCCGCGGCCCACAGCTAATTGTTACCTTTGTTTGTCCCGCTCCAAAAGTAAACAAAAATTCTTGTGCGCCTGAGTGAGTTTGGGTCTATCGTTTCGTTGTTAGCCGTCACGGTGAAAGTCGGACAATTCCGACAGATTGGAGGAGACAGCAGCAGTTCCATAGCCTGCTGGCAACTCAACTACATTGGGTCTGCAACACCGCGGCGCCGAAGTATTCAATATGCTGCCATACTGTATCTGAACTGAACCACCAATATGCACTACTATGCTGACATGGCTTTTTCGCGGAAATCACCAAACTTTTCTGTAAATTCAACGACTTTTCGTAAACACTTGAAATTGTACATACTCATAGAACAACATACCCTTAATCCACTGAATTTTACTGCTTATTTGTTGGTGAAGTGGTTCAATGAGCAGTGAATATATAAAACTGACCCAACCTTTTTGCACTTTGGTCACGCATTGTCACACCAACGGGAGCATCCGGACAGCAGAGTGTCAGTGCATGCATGTGCCAAATTAGTCACGTAGTTTGTCACCTTTGGGTGTACTCAAGGCGAGATTACTCTCCACAGCTCAATCACTTTAGATCTGTGACTCCATATCTTCCATTTACAGTGCATTCAATGTGTATTATCACCTCCAGAAAAAATAAGCATGTGAGAGTACCAAGATTGGCGGGATCGAGTGGGTCTGGGTGGCTGAGCAAACCCAATTTCGAGCTTCCTGATTTTTTGGTGACTGTACATTCTTGTAGATTCCCCTTATTATATATGATCTATTATCCATAGTAGCTACTTTATCTAGTGTTTTTTTTTTGAGAAGAACGAATGGCAAGAAATGGTTGATCGATGTCACGGTTTGACATGCTATGGACTAATCATCAGCATCATTACGAGGTCTCGGAGTTCGGGACGCTTACTATACGGTTATGACTACGATAGTAAGCCGATATTAGTCATGGACACTTACATGTCGCCGGCACTTGGGTTCGCCAGTGTTTCAGGATAGATAATGACTCATTACTAGGATCCTTGTACTAGGGTTTGATCTTCTAGCTGCGCTTTAAAGCCAGCGTGTAACTGTATATAAGTCATGTAGTAAAGACCAAGGCTCTCCAGCTTGGTCTTCTTGAATCTTCACCATTGTCTCGTCTTCCTTTCCAATCTATCGATTGAAGCTTGTCCTTTGGACACCCTAGTGTTTATCCAAATAACCTAGTGGCCGTGCAACTTAGCTAAGTTGCCAGTGATTACAAAGATTCATCTGTATACTCGAGTGTCACGCCGCAGATCTGTTCAAGTCGAACAAGCGTTAGGTGATAATGCTACATTAAGACCAAGCTTCAACGTGGCATCATCAGAAACTACTCGAGACCGTTGCCTGAATTGTGACGACCTCTGGTTTCAACACAGAGGTGCTGACAACGTTCCACAATTGTAACGTCCCAGGTCATAGCAAGTATCTGACCTAACCCATAAGCGATGGGACGTGATCAAGGGGTGCTTACTGTTCGTCTCTGACCGATGGCTGTGGACTTACTCATGCATACGATGTTGATTACTGATAGTGTTACCGAGCTGATGATTAAGGCTGACTGTATGATTACTCAGTAGTAGCAGTTGTGGTGTTCGTATTAGTGGACGATTATCCAGCAGGTAGTAGTAGTGGCGGTCTCGCTGACGAAGGCGGATCGCGTGTTAGTGTTATAAGGGAGCTATCGACTGTTGTGGTCGATAGCTTGGATTTCTTGTACATCTCCAGACGTGTTATCCAAAGCCGGTTTCTCATCTCATACTCTCTCGTCCATTTGGGGCCGCGTACTCAAGGGTATCAACTCCGCCTTCGTGCGTTGAGACGATTGCTCAGCCTTTGTGCTTGAGCCGGACTACTGCTAAGTCACCGCGTTCACTCTACGACGCCTAAGTCAGGCTCACGTGCTGCTCGCACGTAACATTAAATCCAAGCTCTCCACAAACCGAACGCCGTGGCAACCCTCAATACTAAAGACGGCTGGGACTTCGTGCCCTATCGTATCAACTCAAGAGAACGAGACGCACCTACTCGATACCTTGTGGGACGAGTAAGGTGGCGACACGTACCAGATACCAGAAGAACTGAAGAGAACAACACCGGATACTACGCGGAAGCAGCCACCTCACAGCGCTTCCACCCGGTAGTATTCAACAGAGAACGCTGTTGCTGGGTCGAACTTAGGTGGAGCAACACCAACAGCTACTTCGAAGCAACACGACCAGCCGCCGACGACCTAAACATCAACATACCACTAGTCGACGCGCGACCAATTGATCAACAAGGAGTCATAGACGGCCAAGAAGAACAACCAAACCTCGACACAGAACCACCTAGGACAGAATTTCAACTACGGACAACCAGTCACCCCAGTCGAGCCACACTAGCGAAAGATCGCCAACCCCCCGAAGTGAAGGTGAACCAGAAGAAATCGCAGTGCAATCACCAGAAGTAGACGCACTAGCCACGCAAACAGCTGAGTTGCATATTCCCGAACCTATCAGGGGAATGCCATACAGCTACATGACTACCCAAACAGAAGTCTCACCACCCCGACTCGTTATCAATGAGCAAACAGGTCGTGTTCAACAACTACAACCAGAAGATATGGAAGCCGCCAACCGAGCCATGGGACCAGACGTCCCTGACGCACCAAGCATCCCTGAAGGAACTGACATGTTCTACGAATTCAGGCTCAACCGTAACAGGATACCATCACCAGACAATAGACCCTTCCCACCACTACGAAGATCACCGGGAGGAGGACAACCCGGAGGAGGACAACCCGGAGGAGGACCACCACCAAGAGGACCACCGGGAGGAGGACCACCCGGAGGAGGACCACCAGGAGGAGGACCACCCCTCGCGGGACCAGCAGTAGCCATGCAAGGGGGTAATGATAAATTCATCGGTAACCCGCCACCCACATTCACAGGACAAAGGTCGCAAGCCGAGGCCTTCATTCTCCAATGGGAAGTCTACGCGGGAGTCAACGCAAACCACTCGGCTATGATAAAC
>WITN01000860.1:0-35435 GCA_015025155.1 Lactarius quietus | reverse complement strand
TTACGTGCGAGCAGCACGGAGCCTGACTTAGGCAACGTAAGGTGAACGCGATGACTTAGCAACGATTCTCAAGCACAAAGGCTGAGTAACGTCTCAACGCGCGAAGGCGGAGTTTGACACTTGTTGATTTGTCTTCTTCTTACACGGCCCCGAAGGACGAGAGATGAGAGGGAAACCGGCTTTGGATAACAAGTTGAGAAGTGTACAAGAAATCCAAGCTATCGACTACAACAGTCGATAGCTTCCTTATAAGCTACTCGCGCGATCCGCCTTCGTCAGCGAGACCGCCACTACTACTAATCTGCTGGTAATCGTCCACGGTTATACAGTCATCCTACTACAGAATCATCAGTCATCATGTATACCCGTCAGTCAGCCGTCAGTCATCGTATCGTACAGTAAGCGGTTACCATCCGTCAGCGAACCATCAGTCATCGATAAGAGCCCCAGTATCACGTCCCATCGCTTATGGGTTAGGTCAGATACTTACTATGACCCGGGACGTAACATCACCCCCTTCACAAGGGTGAGCGCCCTCGCTCCACTACCCAATTCGGTACCGTAGTTAGTCCGACATCGTCTCGTGCATCTCGTACCCTGAGGATGGCGTGGGCTCTTCCCAGCCGTTGGCCGAGTGGCGCGCGCGGTCGACATGGACGAAAATATCGTCCTCGAGCCGCTTGATCGCTGCCTCGAGCTCCTTGATGACTTCCTGGACGCGCGGTAGCCTCACCTCGGCTGCCAGGGAAATATCCCCTAGCCGAGCGAGGGCTTCGTCAACCTGGCGCCGTCCCCGGAAGTCAGCTCCTAGTACTGCAAGTCCTCGCGAGAGTACTCAGCGGCGGGCCCATATCACGACATGGCTCTGCGTGGATCTCCCCTCGGTAGGTGGGAATGGCGCCCCATGGTGCCGAAGACCTCGGGTTGTCGCACATCCGTACTCGTACGTACCGGCGGGGATGCGACGTCCCTCGTGGCTCGATCACCATTGGTACCCAATTCATCCCATTGTTGAGGACGAATCCGCCGGGAGTAGGCGATAGGGTACGGTGAGAGCGCCTCGGCGCATCGCTCGGCGCGTAGTGATGGGTGAGGCGTCGCGTGCCTCGTAGGTGGGGAGTCCTCGCATGGCGTATCCCTCCGCCGCATTGGGCCGTAGATGACAGCAACCGGAGGTGCTCCTCCTTCGTCATCCACGGTTTCATCGGTAATGTCGTCTTCTTCTTCTTCGGTGTGGTGACTCGAGGGGGGATGCGCATGGGTGCGCAATGGCAGTAGTCTTGGGGGTTATCGCACCTGGTGCAGATAACGTTTGCGTCGTGGTATGATCCGTTGGTGGAGGAGTCGTCGCTGTATTGGTCGACGGCGGTAGTGGAGGTGAAGGCGGTGGAGGGCTGAACGATACTTGCCGCGTCAACCTCTGTATCCTCATCCGTCTCTCCTGCGGCGTCATCTCGTTACTTGGTCCAGCCGCCAAGAGGTCATGACCTCCTTCAGCAGGCCGTAGTCCCTCCTCATCTTCCTCCACTCTTCCGCTTGCGGGTGTGGGAAATCGCCTGCGAGCCTCGGCCAGGTCTCGCTCTTGTTGTCTCGTTCTGCTGCTGCCCTGACGTACTCGACTGCTGAGCAGAGGAGTCGTCCACGTTGTTGGTGTCATCGTAGGTGGTGAGGGTGTTGACGTAGGGATCTCGTCAATGGCGACAATGGTGAGTGGGACATAGGACATGTTATGAGGGGTGTTGGAAGGTTCGTCCTTTGTCGAGACTGCTTTTATGTGAGTCTCAGCGGTTGGATTGGCTTGTTTGTACTTCCTTATCTCCTCGTCCGCATGTACATCGTCCCATGGGACCCATTGGTTATCGGAGTCGGCGTACCCTTTCCACTTGATTAAGTATTGCAGCTTGCGCCCTCGCCCCCTCCTCCTGGAGTCTAGTACTCTTTCACCTCGTATTCTTCCACGTTATCAATCAACTCTGGTGGTGGTCTTTGGTAATTGGTGCCATGAGTCACCGTCTCTTTGTAAGGTGTGAGAAGATCTGTGTGAAACACATCATGGATGCTCCACTGCGTGGGAAGTTCTAGTCGATAATTGACAGGTGACATCACCTGATGATGGCGAACGGGCCATGTCGTCTGGGTGCAAGCTTCGTGGTTGGCTGGTTGGTGCGTAGATGTCGTCCTTCAAGCCAGACCTTATCTCCTACCTGGTACCTTGGTGTGTCACGATTTTTAATCCATGACTGTTGCGCCCTCTTCATTTGTCCTTGCGCTTGTTGTCTTATCTCTTTTAATTGTTTCAGCCTTGTTTCGACTCGTGGTATTGGTGACAGCTGATCTGTCCAGTCAGCGCGCGGGTGGTATCCCATCAGTAATTTGAATGGTGATTCGCGTGTGGACTCATTGGTCCAGTTGTTGTGTGCGAATTCTGCCAGCGCCAGATACTCCGCCCAATTGTCCTGTCTCTCATTGACCCAGAATCGGAGGTATTGTTCCAGCCACTGGTTATTCCGTTCTGATTGTCCGTCGGTGCGGGGATGATAGGCCGTTGATATGTTCTGTTGAATCCCCAGGATTCGGCACAGCTCTCTTGTGAATTTGGATGCAAATCGGGGATCCCAGTCGCTGATAATTTTTGATGGTAGTCCAAATCGTGCCACCACATATTTGGCGTATAGGACTGCTGTCTCTTCTCCTGATATCTCCTCCACACATGGTATGAATATGGATGCCTTGGAACAATCATGGTCAGTGATAGTCAGGATGGAATCGTATCCCCTCGACTTGGGAAGCTTTGTGATGAAGTCTAGGGCCACGACTTCAAATGGCATTGCTTCTGGTTTTGGGAACAGTGGTTGTAACGGTGCCTTCGTTTTTGCGTGTTAACTTTGCATCGTTGACAATCAGCGCATCCTTTTACGTAGTCCGCGATGTCATTCTTCATTGTCGGCCACCAGTATTGTCGCTCTACCAGCTGCGTTGTTCGGTTTATTCCTGGGTGTCCATGAATTGGGGGATCGTGATGGGTACGAATTACTTCTCTGATTTCGTCTGGTCCTCCCGTGACGACCAATCTCTGTCCTTGATACCACCACAATCCATCGGCTTTGATCAGTTTGTATGGGTCCACCCATTTGCGTATTCGTTGCTCGTCCTGTGGTCTTGTTTTGATGGTTCGTACGAATAGTTTGCTTGGTAACACCGTGACGTTTTCATTGTCTTTTTCCCCTTGGTCATAATCGGGGCGTCTTGACAGGGCATCCGCTCGTCCATTGGCGGTTCCCTTGACGTGGTGTATTTCGAAGTTGTACTCGGCCAGTTCCAAGACTTCCCTTGCTATCCTCCAACTGATTTTCTGGGGATCTCGCCAGTATCGGAGGTTTAGATGGTCCGAAAATATGCGTACTTTATGTGGTGATCCTGCGAGTAGATGCCTCCAGTTTCGCAGCGCCTTTACTATGGCTAATAGTTCAAGGTTGTAGATGTCGTAGTTACGCTCTGCTGCGTTGAGCGTCGCCGAGTAATATCCCACCGGATGTCGTTTTCCATCTTGTTTCTTCTGTAGCAGTACTGCTCCTACTGCGAATCCGGACGCGTCGACCTCTAGGTCGAATTGTTGGTTTTGATCCGCATGTGCGAGGATTGGTTCTTCGGTAACTCTTCGTTTGAGCGTATCGAACGCTGTTTGTTGTCGTTCTCGCCATTCCCATGGTTCGTCCTTGCGTGTCAGCTCGTTTAATGGTTTGGCAATAGCGGCAAATCCTTTGATGAATTGCCGGTAGAAATTGCAGAAACCAAGAAAAGATCGTACGTCCTTTACTGATGATGGGGATTGCCAGTCGCGAACGCCCGAAACTTTGACGGGGTCCATACGTGTTACCCCCTCTTCAAGGATTACCCCCAGGTAATCAATGCTAGATGTGCTGAAGGTACACTTTTCTGGTTTGAAGAAGAGGTCGTGTTTTTGAGCGACGGCAAGAACGTCACAGACTGCTTCCTGGTGTTTTGTCGAAGCGTGTGGTTGTCGTTTTGTGGCTATGGCGATATCGTCCATGTATACTCGTATTGTCGTTCCCAACGCTTCGTGCTTTGCTATAATGGGGCGGTAGATCTCGTTCATGAAACTCTGGAATGTAGCTGGTGAGTTACACAGTCCAAAGTACATGACGGTTGGTTCAAAAAGTCCGCGGCGTGTTTTGAACGCTGCTTTGTGTTCGTCGCCCTCTTTGATTCGTATGTTGTTGTAGCCTTGTCGAACGTCTAATTTGCTGAAAATTTGTGCCCCGCCGAGATCTTTGATTAGATCATTGATGAGGGGTAACGGATATTGGTTTCGTATTGTCCAGTCGTTGACCTTTCGGTAGTCCTGTACTGGTCGTAGCTTTCCGTCCTTCTTTTTGATGAAAAAGAATGATGATGCGTACGGGGATTTTGAGGGACGAATGTATCCCTTTTCTACCTGTTCATCAATGAACTCGTCTAGGGCCGCATCTTCGACTCTGGTCATCGGGTAGACCTTGCAATCAATGGCTTCTGGTACTCCCTTTTTGAACTCGATTGCGTGGTCACAACTCCTTTTCGGTGGGAATCTTTTTGCTTCTTCTTCTCCAAATACCTTTGCGTACTGTTGGTATTCCTTTGGTATATCGACCGCCTTTGTGTATTGTTTGGCGTCGATCGCGAGTTCAACCGCTGATCTTCGTCCATATACTTGCTCGTTTAGTTGGGTCGTTATTTGTATCTTGCTTTCTTCGGTGAACATGCGTGATACTCGCACGTCATTGTCTTCTTCCTGGAGCAGTCTTGCCAGTACTGCTCTTCTGTCGTTTGGATTGACTGATCGTAATACTATGGGGAGTTGTTTTTCGTCAATGGTGGCATGACGCCAGCTAAACCTTGGCTCGTAGTTTGCAAGCCATGGATATCCCAATAGTAGGTCTTCTTTTCCTATATCCGTAATGAGGAATCGCATTTCTTTCTTTGTTCCTCCTGTTTCCACATTGAGCGTGAGGTAGTGTGTGATCTGCCCCGCTTTATTAGTGGTATCGTCGATGTTGTAGATATTTTTTGGCTTATCTAATGCCCGTTGTCCCAATCCCATCCTTTTGACGAATTGTGGATGGATGAAGTTGTCGGTGGCTCCAGAGTCCACCAATGCTTTGATGTCGGCCTTATTGTAACTTGCGCGGATTGACACTGGTACTCGCATAGAACGGTAGCGCATAATATACACAGAGTTACAATTTATTGCCCTTACCCAGGCCGCCGGGTTCAGGCACTTCCAAAATCCTGTCCCATCAATTGTTGCAGGACTAGGTCCTTGACCTCCTCGTCGTCTCCTGCTACTCCTCGTAGCCATTCCGCCGCTTTCTCCTCCTTGGTTTGTGGGGCCTCTGCTTCTGTAGTTGTGCTTGAGTGTCGCGACGTCTGCGAGGTTGTCTGCAGTCGCGACTGATGTGCCCCATCTTCTGGCAGTTGTAACACTGCGTTTGGCTATGGTCTCGTTTGAACTGTCTTTGAATGAATCCCCCTCGTGGTGGGAACGGTGGCCTGTTGTTCCGAGGGTGATTTGTTATAATTTCTTCGGCTCCTGCTAGCCGGCCTCGTACACGATCTGCTGATGTGTCCATTCTATCGTCATTGAGTGGGGCGAGCAACTTAGCTAGTGCTCCTCCTGTCGTACGTCCTGGTTTGAATGCGTCAAGGTTTCCCCTGACGGTTTGCATGTGGATCCATTTCTGCTGCCTTTTTAGGGCAGATTCCCTCCACTCTTCGTAGTTTCGGGGGTCGTCGTGTTGGTACATGGTTTCGTATAGCGCTCTTGGTAGTCCCTTTGTGAAATATTTGAGCGTTTGTTCGGCGTTGATATTGTACCCTGCGTGTCGAACTAGTTGTTCGAATTGGGCGATGTAGTCGTTGATCTTTCCATCTTTCATGTGTATGCCAGCATCGAGCTGGGCTTGGGCTCGTTCCTTGCTGAGGACGTCGCCGAATTGTCTTTGGAAGGCACCAAGGAGGTTTTCCCATAGCCTGTTGTCGAACTGATTTGTTCCGGTGGCGACCTCGTTGACGAGCCATCAGCTTGCGGACATTACCCACTGGTTAACCACATTTCCTTGTATGTATGTGAGGAACAACATAGCTTTCTGGTACTTGTTCCTCATGGCTGAATGGTTGGCGTTAACGCCCGCGTAGACCTCCCATTGAAGGATAAACGCTTCTGCTTGTGATCTTGTCCCTGTGAATGTTGGTGGCGGATTGCCAATGAATTTGTCGTTGCCGTTTTGGTTAGCTATTGCTGGTCCCGCTGGGGGTGGTCCTGCCGGAGGTGGTCCTGCCGGAGGTGGTCCTCCTCCTCCTCCTCCTTGTGGCCATCCGCCGTTGGGTGGTCCTCCTCCGCCGTTTGGAGGTCCTCTGGCTGGGGGAAATGGCCTGTTGGCAGGCGAGGGTACTCGGTTCCGATTGAGCCTAAACTCGTAGAACATATCGTGTTCTGGAATACTTGGTGCGTCGGGTACATCTGGTCCCATCGCTCGATCGGCTGCTTGTACGTCTTCTGGTTGTAACTGTTGTACGTGTCCTGTTTGCTCGTTGATAACGAGCCGTGGTGGTGATACTTCTGTCTGGGTCGTCATGTAGCTATATGGTATTCCTCGAATTGGTTCGGGAATATGTAACTCAGCTGTTTGTGCGACGAGCGCGTCGATTTCGGGTGATTGTGCTATGACGTCTTCTGGTTCCGCTTCACTTTGTGGGGTTGGTGGTTGCGCACTGGTGTGACTTGACGGGGCTGGGCTAGTTGTTCGTATTTGGTATTCGGCCCTCGGTGGTTCTGTATCGAGGTTTATTTCCTCCTCTTGGCCGTCTATGGCTCCTTGTTGGTCGAGTGGTCTTGCGTTTACCAATGGAATGTTGATATTGAGATCGTCCGCGGCTGGTCGTGTTGCTTCAAAGTAGCTGTTGGTGTTGCTCCACCTGAGTTCGACCCAGCAACAGCGTTCCCTATTGAATACTACTGGGTGGAAACGCTGTGATGTGGCTGCTTCTGCGTAATAGCCAGTGTTGTTTTCTTCGGTCCTTCTGGTGTCTGGTACGTGTCGCCACCTTACTCGTCCTACAAGGTACTGAGTCGGTGCGTCTCGTCTTCTTCTGTCAATGCGATAGGGTACAAAGTCCCAGCCGTCTTTGGTATTGAGAGTTGCCACGGCGTTCGATTTTTAGGAGAGCTTGGATTTAATGTTACGTGCGAGCAGCACGTGAGCCTGACTTAGGCAACGTAAGGTGAACGCGATGACTTAGCAACGTTTCTGCTCAAGCACAGAGGCTGAGTAACGTCTCAACGCACGAAGGCGGAGTTCGACACTTGTTGATTTGTCTTCTTCTTACACGGCCCCGAGGGACGAGAGATGAGAGGGAAACCGGCTTTGGATAACAACGTAGGAAGTGTACAAGAAATCCAAGCTATCGACTACAACAGTCGATAGCTTCCTTATAAGCTACTCGCGCGATCCGCCTTCGTCAGCGAGACCGCCACTACTACTACTCTGCTAGTAATCGTCCACGGTTATACAGTCATCCTATCACGAATCATCAGTCATCATGTCATAACCAGTCAGTCAGCCATCAGTCATCGTATCGTACAGTAAGCGCGTTACCATCCGTCAGCGAACCATCAGTCATCGGACAAGAGCCTCCAAGTATCACGTCCCATCGCTTATGGGTTAGGTCAGATACTTACTATGACCCGGGACGTAACACTACCCCAATGAAGGTTAAGGACATATGATCATTCTTGGGTTTTTGCAATTTTTACTGCCTATTCATCAGAGGTTTTGCTTCAATCGCTAAACCATTGAACGAACTTACAAAGAAAACAACGGAATGGCAATGGGGCCCAACACAACAACACACATTCGACATACTAAAGAAACGTGTTACGGAAGAACCTGTACTAGCACATCCGGTGTTACAGGATCAATTTGAATTAGAAGTGGATGCATTGGGATTCGCGGTGGGAGCAGTGTTACTTCAAAAGAAAACTGATGGCAAAAGACATCCCATAGGCAACTATTCCACAACCCTAAACACAGCGGAACGGAATTATGACATCTATGACCTTGAACTACTAGCAATAGTCAAAGCACTACGCCATTGGAGACCTTTGCTAGCAGGATCACCCCACAAAATCAAAGTATTCTCGGATCATATGAACTTGCGGTATTGGAGAGAACCTCAGAAAATCAGTTGACAAGTTGCAAGGGAAGTACTGGAACTATCAGAATATGATCTCGAGATTCACCACATAAAAGGAACAGCAAATGGACGGGCAGACGCGTTATCAAGACGACCCGATTATGATCACGGGGAACAAGATAACGAAAACGTTACGGTACTACCAGACAAATTATTCATACAAACCACGAACACACACCGTACCGGAATGCCCATCCATTCGTTCGCAACGATTGCGGTGGAAGAAATGATGTCGACTAGGGATAAACACGCCCAAGATGAGAATATCATCAAACCATGGGTAGACCCGCACAAACTCAAGAAGATCAACGGGATATGGTACAAAGAAGGCAGCAAGGTGATCACAAAGGGAAGTGAAGAGCAAAAATCAATAATTGCCGCTCATCATGATACCCCAGTACATGGTCACCCCAGGATCAGCAAAACTGGCAAAATAGTGGAAAGATATTATTGGTGGCCAATGATACGACAAGACGTGTTGGCATATGTACGAGGATGTGCCAAATGCCAACAACACAAAATCAACAATCACCCTATCAAAGCCTCGTTGCAACCAATATTCCCTAAACCAGAAGCTATGCCTTTCGAGACTATCGCTCTCGATTTTATCACTAAACTACCAATTGTGCAGGGTTACCATTCCATTCTTACAGTCACGGATCATGACTGCACCAAAGCATCGGTCTTCATTCCCTGTAATGAAGAAATTGATGCGGAAGAAACAGCTGCGCTATACATCAAACACGTGTTTGCACAGTATGGATTACCAAACAAAATCATCAGCAACAGGGATCCCCAATTCGCATCCAAGTTCACGAGAGAACTATGCAAACAATTGGGGATTAGTCAAAATATCTCTACCGCCTACCACCCTCGAACAGACGGACAATCAGAGCGAACTAATCAATGGCTCGAACAATATCTTCATTTCTGGGTAAACGAAAGACAAGACAATTGGAACCTTTATCTTCCAATAGCAGAATTCACGCATAACAATTGGCCTAATGAGGCCACAGGGCAGTCTCCATTCTTCTTATTGATGGGGCACAATCCTCGTGCTGATTGGAACTCTACGCCCAGTCCCCTTCCGCAGGTGGTGTTGTGCCTAGATCAATTCAAACAAGCACAAGAACACGCTCAAAAGCAAATTGTCAAGGCACAAAGGTCATGGGTATCACATAAAGATATGCCCAAATTCCAAATAGGGGATCGTGTATGGCTGGAGGGACGTCACCTGAGAACTCATCAGCCAAGCGCCAAACTTGTGCCCAAAAGACACGGGCCTTTCCAAATCATTCAGGTGATGTCCCCAGTCAACTATCAATTGGAATTACCTGCCAAATGGGGCATTCATGATGTGTTTCATATCGATCTTCTCACCCCCTATCGAGAAACTTCCTTTCATGGACCAAATTTCCCAAGACCTCCCCCTGAATTAATCGATGGGGAAGAAGAATACGAGGTTGAGAAGATTCTAGACCAGCAGCAATTCGGCAGAACAAGGCGCAAACAATTCCTTATCAAATGGAAGGGGTATCCAGACTCGGAGTCGCAGTGGGTCAACACCACTGACGTACATGCTGCGGACGCCTTAGCTGAGTTCAAACGGTCTTTGAAATCCACTTCTTCACACATAAAAGCAGGCCAGTCATTAGACGAAGCACATCAGTTCTTCCTTCGATGAACAATGACCACTGCCTCTACTGCCTCCTCTCCATCACCCTCATCATCTTACCATGCCCCTGCTATCCAGCAACCTACCTATGCAGAAGTCGCCGCTGCCTTCCGATGTATTGGTCCCGCCGATATCATCCCCGAAACCCCTGATGTATGTGGACACGACACCGACGGACTGGAGGAAGACGTATCGGAGGTGGCAGAGGGAACAACTACTCGCATCGAGAATCTCCTTGTTCCACAAACGCTTATCAAGATTCCAAGCGGCTCCAACCTCAGTGACGTGGTCAGAGTTTGTGGAAGTTGTAAGCAGACCGCCCTGTCATGTCCAGGCCATCCTGACGACGAATCCTCCCACATCCACTATGACTGTGGACAACTCATCTACAACTGTACATGTAACAACAACCCCGTCCAAGTCCCTCCGCCGCCAATGCCTCGATATATTAATGTCGAACCCCCCACCAATGTCGTCCTCGACCCCACGATGTCCTGGGGTATTCACATCCGTGCCACGCTCCGAGCTTGGGAAGAAGGCTCGGACAAAGAAAACCAAGATCCCCGCGATGTATCGGGACCCCAAGTTGAAGGGGTATCATCTTTGCCGCGGAGGGCGAGACAGGGTAGAAGAGGAGCTGGTATGGGAGCAGCAAAGGAGAGCCCTTGCTTCCCTGACTACCAAGGAGGAGGAGTCCTCGCCAATCAACAGCGTGCTCAGGACAAGGCTGACGCCCCTGACGGATTCGAGCTGAACATCCCCCCTAGATTCATCGCCTTTCGTATGACCGTCAACGGTCATGTTACGGTTGCCAAATACATCCATGTGATGCCTGGCAATAATCCCATCATCTATGGTTGCATGGAGAAAGGAGGGGAGATTCAGCAAGGTGAAGTACACGCTGCCCCCGATTTTGACTCAGTCAAGCGCGATTACATGCATGAGCAAATGCATTACCTTCAACAGGAGTATGGGGACCACCATGGCATTGACCTGGCCATGGCTCAAATTCCTGACCGGTCATTATGGGCGGAGGTCCTTCGTTATCGGGGACTGGCAACTCGTTACTCCAAACTTGCAGAGCAGATCACCGCTCTGGAAAACAAACAGTACATGGTCGGTAACGAGGTCAGGAAGTGTACTCGTCGCCTGGAGGCGGCCAACACATTACAGAGGATTATGGACCAGGAGGTTACGGTTACCAGAGGTGCAAGGATTATCCCTTGGGTTTTCGAATGCAGACGTTCTGCCTGAAAAAGGGGTAATGTCATGATTTGACATCATACGGACTAATGTCTCAGCAGTATTACGAGGTTTCGGAGTTCGGGACACTTACTATACGGTTATGACTACGATAGTAAGCCCACATTAGTCATGGACACTTACGCGTCGCCAGTACTTGGGTTCACCGGTGTTTCAGGATAGATAGTGACTCATTATGAGGATCGTTGTACTAGGGTTTGGCATTCTAAGCTGCGCTTTAAAGCCAGCGAGTAACTGTATATAAGTCGTGTAGTAAAGACCAAGGCTCTCTAGCTTGGTCTTCTTGAATCATCACCGTCTTCTCTTCTCTTCCAATCTATTGATTGAAGCTTGCCCTTTGGGTACCCTAGTGTCTAACCAAGTTGACCTAGTGGCGGTGCAACTAGCTAAGTTGCCAGTGATATCACGATTCATCCATACACTCGAACATCACGCCGCAGATCTGTTCAAGTTGAACAAGCGTTAGGTGATAACGCTACAGCCACCCTCCCCTGTTCACTGATGAATGGCATGGAAGGGGGGCCTCGCAGAGGAGGGACCGCACATGCCCATGTCGCTGTGCAGTCCTTCTTCCACAGGGCCCCACTTCTTCCCCATTCGCAGGGGGGGGGGAGGAAGGGGGAAGAGGGGGGGGGTCACCCACGCATTACCGCGTGGTCCTGTGCACGCATGGTCAATGGCAGTGGAAGGGGGCAAGGAAGACTCACCTCCTCGCTCGTAGTGGCAGCCTCCCCCATTCGCAAGTGAACAGGGGGGATGGGGGGTCACCCATGGGCGACCCATTAACATGGCGTGTGGCACCCACGTTTGCTCCTGTTCACGCGCGGTCAAAGGTGGTGGGAGGGGGGGGAGGACTCACCGTTGGGCCTCTTCGCGTTCTCGTGACAGGGCAAATGGGGGGCGCAAGGGGTGGCGCAAACGGGGGGAAGGGCGTGCAGAACCAAACGGGAGGGTAGGGTCGATAAACAAAGGATTCACGCGTTATTTGTCCTTGTTTCATATTGTATACACCACACAAGCCACTTATATTTTTAAAAGTTTATTAATACAGAAAAAATGAAAATGAAAAGTCGAAAAATGCGGAGTTTGAATTTGGCACATTCTGAGCGCCGGGGCCATGGGAATCTTGCTGAAAGGCAAAGACTTTTCCATATTGATTGGCGGGTTACGAAACAGTACATCCATCAGAGTTCGACGATTGAAGAGCGGTGTTCATAATGAAATAAAGGAAAATCACTCAGTATAAGAGTTATATTGCGGAATATAGTGTTATTAAATGGTTATCCCTGACAAATGTGGGTGATCGGGCTAGTTATCCAGTAGGCATGTCAACGTGTCCATGTCAACGTGTCTGGCAAGGTGTCCGGCTCAACAAACTGATTACCTTGGTTTCAGCTGTTCACCTTTCCCTCTCTTTACTCTCATCGCACTCATCACATCCGGTCACGCACAATCCCACAACTGCCACATATGACGCTCAAGGCCTCAGTCCCGACCCTGACCAGGGCCATGATGACGACGCTGTAACACGCGTGGCCCTAGACAACATCACCCCGATTGCAAAGAAACCACGACGGTGGCAGTAGGGACAACAAGGCAGCGGGGATGGTCATGGCGCTGGTGTGTTGGTGCAGATGGCAGGGGCACGATTTGCCTGGTCTATGCTGAAGCGAGGCAGTTGCTTGAACGAACCAGGCGACACATGCGCCCATCCCTTTCTCCCATGCCGCCACCTGATACTCCTTTCCATCTGGTTCAATGAATCAGACCTCATTTCTTTTTTCCCGCCTGCCGCACCCAGAAACTTACTTATGAAGGGTCAATGATGGAGCTTGCAAGTCCAACACTCTGCAGTTCGTGCCAGGTGGCCCCGCTGTTACGTGCGAGCAGCACGTGAGCCTGACTTAGGCAACGTAGAGTGAACGCGGTGACTCAGCAGTGGTCCTACTCAAGCACGAAGGCTGAGCAACGTCTCAACGCACGAAGGCGGAGTTGATACTTTGAGTTCGCGGCCCCGAAGGACGAGAGAGTATGAGATGGAAACCGGGCTTTTGGATAACAAGTCTGGAGATGTACAAGAAATCCAAGCTATCGACCACAACAGTCGATAGCTTCCTTATAACGCTAACGCGCGATCCGCCTTCGTCAGCGAGACCGCCACTACTACTACTGCTGGATAATCGTCCACTAATACGAACGCCACAACTGCTACTACTCGGTAATCGTACAGTCAGCCTTAATCATCGGATCGGTAATACTATCAGTAATCAACATCGTATGCATGAGTAAGTCCACAGCCATCAACCGGACAAAGAACAATAAGCACCCCCTTGATCACGTCCCATCGCTTATGGGTTAGGTCAGATACTTACTATGACCCGGGACGTTACACCCGCCCACCTGTCGCAACCTCGCCTCGGACACAAGACAACCCCATTTTCGATCGAGAAACACTTCGTGCTTCCACCCACTCGCTACGCTACTCATTTCCTCCTTGTATTTTCATTGAGCACTCAGCCTATCGGCTTTCCCGTGCAGCAAGCACCCTCAAGCAAGCTCAACTTGGTGTCAAAATCTACGAGTAAGTTAGTCACGTGTAGATTACATAAATCAACAATGAATCCGACAAGTATTTTACGATGTATTTATTTTTAATCTATACAATTAATTTCGGTGAGAAGAAAAGTCGGCATGGGTGGCCGAAATGCCCATTTAGACCCCGCTGACTGCGTAATGTTTTTCAACTCGCCAATCAATATGGAAATCGCTGTAAGGACCGATCATACAGTACCATTCACTCCGAGACTCACAGGAAAGACGTCACTCTTACAGTATCTGGTTCATCCAAGTTCATTGTTCCAGCTGCCGGGTCCAAGCAGTACGAGAGTCGAAACGCCGAGTCCAAGTTATACTACCACCGTGCCTCCGAGTCGGCATCAATTCGGCATCTATCTTGGCACGCGGCGCGCGCCGGTTGGCGAGGACATGATGGACTTGGTGCTCCTACTCGAGGTGCATCCGAGTCCAGGCTTCCGAGTCTGAATGCAGTGTCCATACTTCCACAGTACTCCATTCACGCCGAGACTGTTACTACGGTCATGCTCAAAATTCATTCAGATTGGCCCGAAAGATGGTCTGTCTCTTCGCCTCGGTCACATTTGCTCGCCGTTCTGACGAATATCTTCCCATCGTCACCATTCTTAGGCGTCCCAGTCCCACACCACCAGTCCGCCCGTCACCGGCACCAGCACCTCTGCCTGTCAAGACCCCCATGAATGCAAAGCGACGGGCGGCCCTCGCTCGCGGAACCCCGACTCTCACTCCACAGAATCATTCACCAGTTTCCATCCCCGCCCCGAAGGCCCGATCGGCAGCTCACGTTTCGTTCTCCTTGGTCCTCCCCCGGACCACTCACCGCGCCGCCGGGGCGGCGTCAGGGCAGCACCATCGGCTTCTACAGTAGGACTGGGTTCAGGCGGATGGTGCGGCTTCCGAAGGTCATCATCCACGAGCTCATCCGGTGGGACAGCTTGACCAACGTCCACCACCCAGGAACGAGCTAAGTTGCGGTGAAATGTTGAACGTTCCTCCCGTCAATTGGTGTGGGAAACTGGATGTCGACAACTTGGTGCGCTTCTATCCCGAGGAGCGGTCCGCCGAACAAACCACGCGGAGGTCGCGTTATCTGGAGCGCAGCACGACTAGCCGTCGTTCTGCAGCCCGTCGTCATGGGTGCTCCTGTCAGACGCCGGAGAATGTACACCCTCAAGCGGCCCATGTCACTCCACCGCGCTCCCCATCAGCCACCTGTATCACCTCTCCTTTTTTTTTTGAGCTTTAACAATCTCATGTTAAGGAGATAGCTTCTAGTTACGATAATATCGTCGCTAACGTCTACCTCGCGGCATCGACGTGGGGCAGGCGCCAGCCTCAGAGTCGTCGCTCCAGGGACCTGCGCGCCGGGTGGCAGGTTTCCTTTTTTCTTCTCTCTTTGACATCTCTTCGTTATTTGCTGCTCTGTGGTTTCCTAGCCTTTCCGTTTCGGTTCTCATAAAAAGTGCAACAACTCAAAGCACAATACGGTAATATTCCGCCGAGATAGAATGGACCCATAGGAAAAATGTCACACCTACAGCACTCACTGTAAACTGGTTCATCATAGGTGCGAGTAAGTCACGAGAATCGGACAACCTCAGGCTCCAGAGCCCGCGGTGAACTTTGAACGTGTCCCCATGTCCGGCTTTCGCCAACTCCTCGCGCTTTCGCCTGGCGCAGGTGAATCCCTCTCCATGTGAGACACGAGCCAACTCAACCGACAACCTGGAATCAGCCTTGATAAGTTAGCATTGTATGATGCCAATTCAGCTCTAGGATGATGTCGCCCTTGATGTCGCCGGTGACCATGGGTGTTGTTAAAGACAACTCGAATAACTGGAGGGTGCTCGCGCCTAGACAGCAGTACTGTATGGTGGAGGACGTGCGTGGGTAGTACAATTAAAATATAATCAATACAATTGAATAATATGGTCATTTACAAGAGCTCAATCCAGCTCAAGCGAATTCCATGACATTGGTTTTCATAAACTTGTGTCAATCCCATTCCCATTAATTCACTGGGCCTCGTTCTCAATCCAGAAGCGCCTGCGAGTTGATGCTATGGGCTCCGCTCTGCGCGTTGCTTCTTGAGCTCGTTTGAAATTTGCTCGAACGAGGGCCGTTTCGACGGGATGCGGTCCCAGCTGTCGCGGATGACGTTCGCAAGCTCGCCATTGACAAGTTCGGACGATGGAAGTGACGGCCTCATGTTCTCATCTGGTTAAACCGCCGGTTAGAGGGAGGTATGTTACCATCAACTGACCGAAAACGCTGAATAGTAATGCAAGAGACGATACCCACTTAGCACGGCATGTCGGACAGCAATGCCATCCATTAACGGCCACGGTACGGCCCCCATTGTGAGGATCTCCCAGCAGCAAATGGCAAACGCGTAGACGTCCATCCCTTGTGTCAGCTCTTGGGCGCCTTCCAACAACTCGGGCGCCTGCCAACGCAACGTGCCACCTAAAGTGGAAACAGAGTCGGATCGAGGCAAGTCTTGGAGGACCACAACTAGAATGAAACGAACTTACACGGCTCCGATGCGCGGGTAATGCGGTAGACCTCAGACTTCATCTCGCTTTGGCCAAAGTCGGAGATGACGCAACGAGTGTCATCGCCAACAAGTATGTTTGCAGCCTGCGCAGGGTCACGAGAGGGTCGGCATGTGTTGCTAGAATCCGTACCTTAAGATCTCCGTGCAGCACACCCTGTTTGTGAAGATACGCCATACCCTCCGAGATTTCGTGCATCATTCTCAACGCGTCGATTCTTGCGGCATCGGTGTCGCTCAGGCCCTTTAAGTACTTGACGAGGTTTCCCCGCGGATAAAACTTGCTGACCTGTTTAAACGAGGCCGAATTCAGACAAACAATAGTTAATCAGGAAAGAGAGAATTTCTCACCAGGAACCACGGTGGGTCGCCGCTCGCGCTTGACGCCCCGAAAAGCTTGAGCACATTCGGATGGTCGAGGGACTTCCATATCCCGACTTCGCGCAAGAAGATCTTTTGCGGTGTCGTCTCGGCGAGCACCTTGATCGCGACCGTATGATTGCGCCACGTCCCGCGGTACACGTCGCTGAAAAACCCAACGCCGACCTTCGCCTCACGATCGATCTCGAACCGGGTGATCGTCCAGCTCGGGAGGCCGAGGTCCTTACCCTCCGACAGCCGCCTCAGCGCATTGATCCCCGTCTCGATGAATTCCTGGTCGAGCGGGTCCGCGTGACCGGGACTTACGCCCGTGCTACCAGGGTCGACAGACGGGCCGTTACCATTTCCTGCCTCCTGGGGAATTGGCAGCGCCATGGTACCTTCCTCAGCGTCTAGCTGCCCGTCTTTGATGACGCGCTCAAGGGCACGCTCGAGGGTCGTGATGGCCTCGGGCATCTCGCCGCGCGCGATCTGGAAAACCTCGAACATTGCAACATCATCTTTCGCTGCGAGCGCGTTGCGCATAAGTTGATGCAGGTCCGCCATGTCGTGAGCGCGGTCCCGCGCGTTCTGGGAGGTGTGCAAGGCATGCAGCGTATTGCGCACGCTCTCGGTATCTGCGGGGGAAGACAGGAGCGCCGCAGGCGGCAGGCCAGGAGAGCTGTGAGAGAGCGCTGCGAGAATGTCGTGCGTGTCCTTCTGTCGCCGTAGCTCGTTGATATCAATGCGCTTCAGAGTACGGACCTGGACAGCACGCTGTCAAAGCAGAGGGAGAGCGTAAGTCTCGATCGCGAAGAATAACCCACCAAGTGGAAGACAACACATACATCAAACATTCCAAGGGCGTCGTTAAGGGCGGTGTCACATGCCGAAATACTGGAAAGGATTTCAGTGCGTCTCAGGTACCGTTTAAGGAAAGGGCGCTGGCCCAGCTTGTCGAGGAAATAGTGGATTTCTCCAAATGCCCTTTATGGAGTGGCAAATCAGATGGAAAGCACGCGCATGAGGGTGGCCGTAACGCACTCATCAAGTTTCGCGATGGGCGCACGGAGTTCCTCGGTTACGGTGTAGCCCGCATCTGCGATCTCACTGCGAATGGAAATCAAGATGTCTGCGCAGCGTTCGGCAAGACGTAGAGACGCTTGACGATTTGTCTGGAGAGATCTGCTGTCAGAACCAGCAGCTCCACAAATGCGGCGCCCATCACGCTCACCTCGACCATTTCGATGGCGTCCCAGATGTTCAGCAGGATCTTGCCAGCAGTGTTTAATCCAGGCACGGGCGCAAACTGCAAGAGGTCGACTCCAGTAAAGAGTACCTCGTGGCCGATGCTTGCCGCCGTACTGAGGGCGCCACCGACTGCCTCGATCACCCGCTACAGAACATGCGTGTCAATACAACTAGTGAAGAGAAACAGGCGCACTGAGCGTGTCTGGAGGTATCCCTTCTCGTGGCCACTACCGCGTTCAGGGAACGGGGCCAACGCACTTGTTGGAGCAGCGGAGCCACCAGGGGAGATGGCAGGCAGGCGGGCGCTCGCTCCAATGCTCGACTGTGGAGCGGCGTGTGTTATGGAGGTGATGGACTTAGTAGCCTTGGCAGAGGCTTTGAGCATGGGTGACAGGTTGCCAGCTTGATTGACTACTTGTTGAATCGCCACTCTGGTCTCCGTTATACCTAGTAAGCGAGTAAAAGGTTCAGGATAGATTCGAGGGCCAGCTAAACACAGAGAAACTCGCCTTCAATGAGTGAACTGTCGCCGTTCCGCACCATACCCTCAACTCTGTCATCAAAGCCACGAACGATCATCAAAATTTCTGTTGCTGCCATCTCTTGCGCCAATTTATCTAACCGCTGAAATGCGTCCTTGACATCCTTCCTTCTAACCAACTTCTTGAGATACTTCTCTGCAGGAAGGTCAATTGTGGGGAATATATCTACCGGGAAGGACATACTCTTTCGTCCCTGCCTGACCTCCTTCGTCACGATTCCAAGGATCGAGAGCGCCTCAACCAGGATCTTTACAATGGTGTCCGTCATAGCTGCGGCTGGCGGTGTCTCGATATATCTCGTAAGTCGCTTGAAAATGGATTCCAGGGGGTCAAAAAAGTCTACAAGATCTTGGGTAGCGTGGACATCCTTGCTAGCCTAAGGAATAGAAGTGTCACCAAGATACATGCCCGGTCAGGAAAGAAGGTCACCTGGAGAAGGACACCAATCCCAGTAAAAATCACTCTCGCGGGCGGGAAGACCTATGGACACATACACTGCATCAGAGGGTAAATACCAAATGTCCTGATGTCTCGCAATTTACCAGCCCAACACCGCCGCCGACAGTCGCAGAAAATGCATTCAAAACATTGACAGTGGTATTCAACCGCTTCACCAATCTTTCATCTGCAATTCTAGGGTGATTTAATTCCTGGACTTGGGATTGAAGGACGGCAAGAATGGCACTGGGAGAGTCGCAGGACTGCAAGTCGGCGGCTAGGGGATGGGAGAGAATGCTACGCTTCGTCTACTTCTCGTACTCTCGCAAAGCGGTTGAGAAGATTGTGTCAAAGCTTGTAGAAGAGGCGGAAGTAGACGGAACGTTAGACATAGTGCTAGTTGAGGGAGCCTAGTTGGAAGGTTAGGGGAGAGCAAGAAGGTCACATCGCCCATGGGCACTGATTCTCACTAGCACTCGATTACGGCAAGGGACGCCTCGTGCAGGGTACCACAGATAGCCGCCCTGATGTTCCCAGGGAGCGCACATCGATAGCGCACTGTCACACAGCCTGACAAGCAATAGACTCACTGCATTCGCAAGGAAGACGCGACACCGAAATTCGTTCTTCGCTCAGGACTGGTGCGAACACTAGAATCGAAACGTCGATGAACCCAGGCTGTCTTGACACTCGTTGATCGTCATGGTGCGCTATTTGGTGAGGACCAACTCCTACCGAGAAGCGGTGGTCCTCGTAACACGCTCGGGCTGTGCGTCGTTCTGCCAGTGGATCCAATTGTGAGATTTCGGAGACTCACAGGGGTCATCATCGCATCTTGCGTCGCATTAGGACGCCATCTCCAGATGCATCGCCTCAGGCTACCACTGCGTGGTACAGTAGAGCTACACGTCTGCCACTGGCCGATGCTGGCTCGAACTGGGTCAAACGCGTGTAAAAAGATGATTGCATTCGAGTGGAGGGATGAGGCCTATGAGGTGGTCTAGCCTTGACGACTTCTGACTGTCTTTTCTGTTGTCGTGAGAGAGCGCAGGGGACGAGCGCTGAGCGTGGGCGAACGGGATGTGTAGCACACTGGGTTCTACTGGTTTATCTGGCCTGGACTGCGACAAAGTCACGGTCATCGATACGGTGACTGTGGCTTTGACTCGGAAGACTCCGAGTCGTCCAGCGGCCGAAGCACCTGCCAGTGGCCCCCCACTGGCATGAATTGCGGCGCATTTCTTCATACAGTATCGATTCTGACTCGGAGAGTCCACTGATAGTCCCCTTCAACAAATGCGCACTGAAATATCCCTTCAGCTTACTGAATTTTATCGAGGACAATTTGCGAATGTGAGTGACGTCATATACTACTGTACTACGCAAGCTTTCTTTGGTACATTCTGTAGCAGACCACTCTTGGTCAGATTGGGGCTGACACGCCCAAATGCAAACCATGTTTATTTAATAGAAGAGAAGGGATAACTCTTCTCTCCTATCAGTTAAACATGCTCCGCATTCCCTTCCCTTCCGCTGGCACAGAGAACATTACTCTCTTCCGTGGTGGCAAGCGGGCCAGGCGGGACGCCCTGAAAAATGGTCTGTCTCTTCGCCTCAGTCACATTGCTCTCCGATCTGACGACAGTTCGATCCAGTGACGAACTCTGTCCCCATCGTCACCATTCTTAAGCGTCCCAGTCCCACACCGCCAGCCCTCCAGCCATCAGCACCAGCACCAGCACCACCGCCTGTCAAGATCCTTATGAATCCTAAGCGACTGGCGGCCCTCGCTCGCGGAACCCCGACTCCCCCTCTCCAGAATCCTTTACCAGCTCCCATCCCCGCCCCGAAGGCCCGATCGGCAGCTCACGTGTCGTTCGCCTTAGTCCTTCCCCCAGATCACTCACCGCGCCGCCGGGGCGGCGTCAGGGCAGTACTCTCGGCTTCCAGGACCTTCAGGCCTGAGCGGATGGTGCGACTTCCGAAGGTCATCATCCACGAGCCTGTCTGGTGGGACAACTGGACCGACGTCCACCATCCCGGAACGAGCTACGGTGAAATGCTGGACGTTCCTTCCCTCAATTGGCGTGGGAAACTGGACGTCGAGGACTTGGTGCGCTTCTTTCCCGAGGAGCGGTCCGCCGAGCAGACCAAGCAGAGGCTGCGTTCTCTGGAGCGCAACAGGACTAGTAGCCGTCGCGCCGCAGCCCGTCGTCATGGCTTCCAGAAGGCGGGAAGGGCACGTTCTCGGGCGTCACCCGCTACTCCACCGCGCTCGGGGTCAGCCACCTGTCCCGCCTCACCTCCCCAGTCATTCTTTTTTCTATGAGCATTAAAAATCTCATGTTAAGAAGTTTACAACCCGCTTGCGATAATAGCTGCGTACTCTGTCTTTCCCTTTCCATGGCTGACGTCTGCCTCACGCCGGCGAGTCGCGGCGGCGACGTGGGGCAGGCGCCAGTTCCGTCGCTTGGCGCGCAGGTCGCTGAGTCGCGGCGGGGACCTACGCGCCGAGTGGCGGGTTTCCCTTTTCTTCTTCTTCTCTCTTTGCCGTCTCTCCTTCTCTCTGCTGCTCTGTGGTTTCTAGCCTTTCCGTTTCGGTTCTCGTCATAAAAAAGCGGAAAAATCACTAACAAAAAAAAGAAAACTTCTCAAAACCACTCCTATAAAAACCATAAAAGCGATAAAAATATGAAGAGCGAATCGAAAATCATCTTGCCTCTGTTCGGATGCCTTGGACTGGATTCTCATTGCGCCTTTTCTTATTCTCTCTTATTCCTTGATGTCTGCCATTGTCTTCGTCTGCACAGTGTCTCTTGCGTTTGCCTCTCTGCCTTTTACATTGCCATTAAATCTCCCAAGTCTAAGCTGCACACTGCCTTCCAATCTCTCTCTCTTCCAGATTTAACGCCAAGGCCGAACTGTGTACGGGACGGGCGCCACAGGCGGTAGGGTCATACCTTGGCCGAGGGTTGATTCTCCGCCTTGGGGCTTCGTACCCTAGCTTGTTTCGGTCTGGTAAAAGTGCGGCTCAGCAGACTCTGATTTCCTTGCCGGTTGCGTGCTCAATATGCTGTCTAGCGATCGTTGCTCTTCCCAGCGTTCTCCCGAGTCTCTCCGCCCCTTGCCGCCATAAGTTGGAACCTTGCCTCTATTCGTTTTATATGCTCCGCGATATTTCGTAGCGCTTATTCTTTTAGAGCTTCATATTAGGGCCCAGCATGACGTGGACGCACGTCTTGCTTTGAACGAACTCGAACTTCACGACGCGCGCTCAAGACCAAGACCGCTCTGGTGCTTCTGTCTGCCTACTGGCGCTTGGATCGGCTCTGCTTGACTTGGGCTTGGACTGAGACTTGGACTTGTTGCTTGGCTTGGCTTGGCTTGGCTTGGGCTCTGTAACTTTGGCTTGGGTGCTCTTTGGCGTTCTGAAACGTCCCACGGCGTTACTAGCGCTTGGCCAATGGCCTAAGCGAGAACCCCAGTGTGTCCGTTTCATTACCTTTATTCACCTTTCCAGGTATTGCACGCCAGAAGAGCCGCAACCGCAAACTTTACGATCGTCAATATGCACGACCCGCAGGTGGCCCTACCCAAGTCGAAGATGAGTTCAAGAAGCCGTGTCGGGCCCCGTCTGAAGTGCGTCATCTCTATCGAAACGCCTTTCCCCTTCCTCCCCCCCCCTAAATTGGTGTTGATGTCTGTCACATGCGGGCGCGTCGCGGCGACCGACGTGTGACAGGCATCAACACCTTTTTTTTTTTCGCACCTCTGATTGACATTAGGGTTAGGGTTATAAAGCAAATCACCGACCGTTTAGATTATTGCTCTCTTGCATCATGAGCATGCCTTTTTATTTGGAGAATCGCGGCATAGAATTAGTGCCGTGCCAATAGGATCCGGTTACCCGCTTGCCCATTTCCAGTCGCGGCTCGTTACATTCAACCTTTCTTGATCCAATCGACCCCAACCTTGTTCCCCGTGCCCTATTTCAGAACTCATGGACGCAGAAGACGGTGGAGCCCAGCCAGAACACTATGCCGTCTCTTCCTTAATGCCATGAGTCGGACTCGAACGCCAGCTCGACACCAGACGGTGCCTCGGCCTCGGCATCGCCTTCAAGCCTAGTCGCATTTCTCGGCCTCTCTTCCTTGCCCTTCTCTGCTTCTTGGATGCCCCCGGCCATAGACTCGGAAAGCATAAGAAGTTCTACGGCACGCACAATACTCGTGTCCTCGCCTATCGAATCTCGTCCGCCTGACCCACAAAGTCGTCAAGCCCGATCCGGGGCGACCATTCAATTCGTCGACTGCTGTGAGTCTCAAGGCGACGTGGAACAGACACGGGTGCGTGCTTACTTCTTTTCTCCAACGAGATTTAACTCACCTTTTTTCTTCCTCCGCTTCCAATGGCTTTCTCGCGAGTTCCCGAGTCGCACGGCGTCCTGTTCGACCCTATCCTCTCCGACAGCGCTGGTCCATCTCCCTGGCTTGGCGTTTTCTTCCTTCTTGATCGTCGTGGAGCTGCCCCAGATACAATTTGTGGTCTACTCACATAACCAGTGTGGTCTTCTGTGTGCTCCGGGATGTTCGCTTCCCGTCTCGCTTCGTGAAAAATAAAATATCGTGGCCATGACCATTTCGACCTACTGACACTGCAACGGATCCACGAGCTGCGCGACGGGAGTGTGCATTTTTTCGTCCCGCTAGGTGAGCGCCCAATATTTATCATTCCGACTCCCGCGTTCTGTCATGCCAGACTACCGGCCGTGTGTTTTCTAAAAGAACAGGTCACAAGGCACGGTTCGAGGAAGCTGGAATACCGACTTCCAATACCACCAAGCTGGATTAGTGGGACGTCGCCATGCTACTGACTGCCACAACTCGCAACAGAACCTGTTGTACGTCTGCCCGATTGCGTAGAGTAACCCATGGATCTTTATCTAGTACTTGCGCTGCACTATGCTCTCTCAACATCTGAACGATCTCCAGTTCCTACTACCTTAATGCCATGATCTTTTCGTCTCAGACATTGACCGTGACTTCGGCGTCCGGTTGCGCATGCCCATCGTTTGTTATTGTAAGTACTGCAGATGGGTCTCGTGTACACGTATGGTCGTTTCCTACTTAGTAAGATAGGTACTTTGTGCCAGCAATATGTAGAGAATAATAAACGACGGTAACAGATATACGCTTATTCGCTGTCGTCGAGATTAAGTCCTTCACGGTCCTCGAACTCCTTTCTCTTGGTGATAACGGTTACAGGGCGACCCATATTCTGACGAGCTGCGATGAACTTCTTCATCCTTTCCATGAACATCGCCGGTTCGTCGGATTCGTCCCCTAAGCAAAGCAGCTCAAGGGCTGGCAATACTTCGGCGGCCTTCTCGTCAATGACACTTTTGAGTGTAAGAGGGATGTGGCATGAAAGCTCGGGATCTACACATAGCGCCTTCACAGCGGTGAATGGGCGGAGGAGTTCTGGCCATTGGACATCGGCACCTAGATTTACTCCCGCCATGATCGAATCGATGATGAGGCGATCCACGTTGGAGAACAGAGCAGAAAGTTGATTGACCACTTGACCTAACGCATGTGTCTGGATGAGAAGACGAAACGACGACCGACATAGAGAAAAAAGCTCCACGATGGCGGTGTCTCCCCAGTTGAAGGGCTCGATGGTTACGTCCGCATGCCTAAAGGGGGCTGATCTGAGTTTTTCTGAACGATCGATGAACTTGGCAAGTTGGGGGATTTGATAATTGGCTCCTGTATCTAGATCCATATACTCTATATGTAAGTAGTCGAGCTGAGGTGCGTATATCTGCGCCACGAAATCTTCGAAATACTCGAAAGGGCCGTCGAAGAAAAATCTAGTGAGAGCGGGAAGGACCAAAGGAAGGACGGTCCGGGAAGGTAAGCGTATTCGATCTTCTGGAGACAGATCCCATTCGAACCGAAAGCTAAGTTCCTTGAGCTTAGGCGACGCGGCCAGACTTGCGGCCATCGCCTCTGGTGAAATGTAATTTTTTTGAGGCATGTTGCAGAGATCCACCTCGACAAGGTCACGGGCCGATGCAAGAAGGGTCGGTGCTGCCGGAAAGGAAATTCCATTCATGAAGATTTTCTGTAAACGTGGGGCGGAGCCACCCAGAAATGTATCAGGAAGGATCGGCAAGGACTCGTAGTCCTTCGCTTCGAATCGGAGGCGTGTCAATGCCGGAAGCGGCTCCTGCATCACCGTGGTCAGCTGTTCAAACAGTGAGCGCGGTACAGTACCTCAACGACTCGTACACGATCGCGGTGCTCCAGTGCTGCAGCGAGATTCTCTATATCACCATCCCGGTAATGGAAACCACAAAAGGAAATGACGATAGGAAAGGCCGGAAGGTAACCTAGATTCTTCTTGACAGGTGTTCCGTGGGTGCAACGAAGTTCCAGATGGAGACGGCGTGGCGACGAAAACATGATGTGTCTCCAGGTTCGGCACACATGCGCAAGCCTGCGCCATTTCCATGAATAATGCCAGTGATAGCCGTAATCCTCATCGTCAACCTCATCCATTCGACAAAGGCGAAATATTTCAACAAAGACATTGTCTGGTAGAGCGTTGATCATAATTCTGGGTTTGTTCGCTATCAATATGACAAACGAACAAAGGCACTAGCAATAGACACACTGTTGTGAGCCCATCGATCACTTGATCAATCGGGTGATCCTAACGCTGGATAGTAAATGGGAGCCTTAATGAGCTGTAAAACTGCAATCTGGTGACTTTTTTGTAGGCACAGTACGGGATAAGAGTCACTGTACGATGCAAAGTACGTCGTTGGAGTTTAAGTCGAGTTTTAGTAACACGACGGGCGTGAATGGATAAGTCACGTTGATATTTCTCGACTTATGTCCAATATTGACAGCTTTATTGCTATCATGAGTTAATTTTAAATAAGAATACTTGAACAATTAGAAATTAATCCTAATAAGGCTCCAGCTATTTTCGAAAGTATTTATAATAATATTGTTATGTTAGTTAGTTTAAATATTTATTTGAAAATAACCAGAGCTCTTTTATAAGTTAGTAAGCAAGGGGATTGATTTTTAATTGTTCAAATATTCTTATTTAAAATTAACTCACAATAAAAATAAAGTTCACTTAACTTAGTTGTCGATAATTGGACATAAGTCGAGAAATATCACCATGACTTGTCCATTCCCGCCCGCCATGTAAAGCTATGGTAAATGTGAATTCATATGTACGGCGTCCTATTTGACCCTATCCTCTCCGACAGCGCTGGTCCGTCTCCCAGCTGGCTTGGCATTTTGTTCCTTCTTGATCGTCGTGGAGTTACCCCAGTTCCAATTTGAGGTCTACTCACATAACCAATGTGTTCTTCTGTGTGCTATGGGAAGACCACTTCTCGTCTCACTTCTTAAAAATTAGAATATCACAGCTGTGACCATTTTGACCTACCAACTCTCCAACGGATCCACAAGCTGCATGGCGAGAGCCTGAATCTTCTCATCCCCACATTCTGTCACCCCCTACCAGTTGTGTGTTTTCTGAAAGAACAGATAACAAGGCACCGTTCGAGGAACTGGTATCCCAACTTCTCGAATCACCAAGCTGGATCGGTGGGACGTCGCCACGCTGCTGACTCACCACAACTCGCAACAGAACCTGCTATTTGTATGCTCAATTGTGTAGAGTAACCTAGGTCTCTTTATCTATTTGCGCTGCACTATGATACCTCAACATCTGAAAGATCTCCAGTTCCCCCTTCCTTAATGCCATCTGGAGTGGCGTACTCCGTCCCTTGTCCCTCGCATCTGCACTCGCGCCATGGTCGAGCAACAGGCGCACAACCTCTGCTTTGCCTCTAGATGTTGCAAGGTGTAACGGAGTCCATCCATGCTTGTCCTTGGCATCTACGGATGTGCCATGATCAAGCAGCAGGCCCACGACCCCAGCTTCCCCCCAGGAGGACGCTAGGTGCAATGGGATCCTCCCTTCATCATCCTCGGCATCTACGTCCGCGAGATGGTCAAGTAGTACGTGTGCAACCTCGAACTTCCCTTGAAGTGATACTGCATGTAATGGAGTCGAGTAGTCGTCCGTTTGTGCGTTGACGTCTGCTCCATGTTGGAGTAGTACCCTCACGATCTCCACGTAACCGTAATATGACGCCCAGTACAATGGCGTATATCCCACATTGTTCGCAGGGTTGATGCGTACGCCGTGCGCCAATAACCTCCGAACAACCTCTAGGTGTCCATATACCGCGGCAAAAGTAATCGGAGTAAAGTGAGCTTCATCTTGCACATCCGCACCTGCGCCGTGGTCGAGTAACCACCGCACGACATCGATAAGTCCATCCGCCGATGCAGCTTGTATTGGAGTTCGATTCATGAAGCTAGTGACATCCACAGCAGCGCCATGTTGATACAATAGCTCAGCGACATCGAAGTGTCCCCTGTATAATGCCGCCGCCAGTGGACTGTGATTACGACCACCCATCGCATTTACTTGATCTGGATGCTCGGATATGATGTGCGCTGCCAAGGCACGAAACCCACATAACGAGGCATAATACAGTGGAGATCCACGACCTGCGGTCCCGTACATTGCGAAGTTAGGCCAGTTATCGTCGATATCGTGCAATTGGAGCCACGTGGCAAAATAAGGTTTGGTTGAGTCAAAAAGACGTCGCATCCCATCCTCTATCCATGACGACACTATTCCGAACTGTGCGTGCTCCACCCAATGCCGACTGGCGTATTTCGCCAGGGGAAAGCTACTTTCGACCTCGTTATTGTTTGAGCTACCGTCCAATTGGAGCAGAATCCCCAAGCAGACCTGGGCGAGAGTTGTGTGTGCGGCCTCGGGGATGATATGGAAGTGAGAAGTGTCTCCTTTCGAAGTGGCAAGCCGATTGGAAGTCAAGAAGTCCTTGACCGAAAAATGCGAAAACTGAATGACGCGGGAATCACCATCGTCGACGACAGTGATCAGGCTGGAGCACGTGGATAGCACGGACCGTTGCCGATCTTCCCACCGCCACTCCTCGTTCCACCTCGGTGTCGCTCCTCCGTCCCCATCAAAGTCGAGTACGAGTATTTCTGCTAGCTCCTCGACATGCAGGGGTCTAATCGCCACGGTGAGGCATTGTAAGAGACGATGAGCATGGTCTCCATTGGCAAGCCCGATTTCCTTCAACACGCGATCGTATGTCTCGTCCAAAGATTTTGGCAATCCGTTGAGAGTTCGCCGGATGCTTTGCGGAAGACAATGTTGCAATGCCTCCAGTTGACAGAAAACCCATCGGAACCTGTCAAATAATCAGCAAATGTCATCGACATCCTTAACGTCGTGTTACACGCTTACATTCCATCGGCCCGTTCTGTGAGCGTCTCAATAACAAGTTCTTTATCCTTGTTCCTCCATCTCCTCATCGCCGTATCTGAGTCCGCGTAAACCACAGATCTAATGTAGTCTTCAATATCCTTTTGCTGTCCACTTTGGTCGTGAAGGGAGACGGGGTGAAATGCCAGGGACTCGAGCGCGACTTGAATGTCGATCTCCGGGCGACTTGTGACGCATAGATGAAGATCTGGAAGCTGGATATCAACGATGTCCTTCAGGAGATCAAGGACTTGTTTCCGGGCAGATGGAATTCCAGATGTATTGGGACATTCATCTAACGCATCCAAGATGATGTAGATTGGGCCTTGACTAGGTGGAGCGAGCATCTCTTTTAGGCAATCAACCATCGTGCTGGTACTGGGCTTATGCGCGCCGTCATCGTGGGCCTCATAAACACGGGAGAGTATCTCGGAACGATCATTGGAGCGAGCGGAGAGCTGTGTGAGAAGCGAAGGAAGCAAGTTGGGCAGGTTTTGTTTATCGGTGTCCCTAAAATCGAAATAGAAATAGGCCATAGAGGCCAGTCCAGCTTCCCGCAACGCCATTACGTCTTGAATAATTGCAGAGCTAATTGGCCGTGTCAGTTCACCAGGGGTGGATTTGAAAAATGCTAACGAACCAAAGGATGCTCTTCCCTGAACCCGCTACAGCGATTCGAAGAAATCAATATCTTGGGGGTATGAAGGCAAAGAGAGGCGCACGCTTCCCGTATATCCACAAAAAGGATGTGGTCGACTCGCACTTCCATTCCATGAATATACTCCCATCGAAGAACCAGGCCGCCGTCCCTTCATGTTGAGCGCCGAATGCGACGTTTTGATTAGTGGATGGGTCCGGTGGAGACAGCCAGGTTCGGTGATCCGCCCGTAACCGGATCCCTGTATTTTGGTCTCAGAAACCGAGAGCAATGGAGGTAAAAAATCACGAACGCCGATCTTCGCCCATGCTGTTGGCTGCCTGTTGCACAAGAGCCTTCGTTTCCACTGTCGTCACTTTGATAACATTCCCATCTTGTCATATGTGAGTTCACAGTGGCATTTGTGAGAGGCTAACGTGAGTAACGTACCCTCAATAGCCACGTTGACCTTGTCATCGACACCCTTTAACTTGTCGCTGACCATTTCTACGCTGTCCTTGACAAGGTGGGCTAGTTTCAAGACCTGCGCAGTCGCCATTCGGGCCTCCTCCTGCGTCAATCTATCCATTCGGTCCAGCGCGTCCTCAATATCTTTCCTTCCGATTAATTTCTTAAGATATTTCTCTAAGTCTCTTTCAGCGACAGGAAAAGTGTCATCGGGGTTCGACTCACTCGCTCGTCCCTGTCCCATCTCCTTCGTCACAATCGCAAAGAGTTCAAGTACCTGGACCATTATTTTCACGATGATGTCCTTCATCGCCTCTGTCGTCGGTACCTCGGTATATGTTTCGAGCCGTCTGAAGAAGTTCTCAATGCGCTCGAAGATATCGATGAGCGCATCTTGACTCGCAGCAACGTCCTTTGCCACCTGCATAGCTTCGCTATCAGAATAATGTGAAAGTGGAATCTAGGAGGATAGTTACCGAAAGTAGGACACCGGCACCAGCAAATATCACGTTCGCAGGTGAGAACACCTAGAAAAATGATATCAGATCTTAGATCGCAGAAGGATCGTCAGAGTAAAATTCACAAGCCCAACGCCTGCGCCAAGTACACCAGCAAACGCATAAAGGACGTTGACAGTTGGGTTCAACCATCTTGTGATTTTGTCATCGCTGGGCGTAGATTGCTCGAACTGTTGGACTTGGGTACGAAGCACGGCCAGAATATCGGTAGGAGAGTTGCAGGTCTGCAACTGGGCCATCAACGGATGCGTGAGAAGGTCTTTCTTCGTCTTCTTCTCATACTCTTTAATGGAAGCACAAAATATAGATTGGAAATTGGATGTCGGTGACTGAGACATGGAAATAACAGTGAGGAGAAGTGTCTGACCCTTGATACCAGCAGTAGAACGCGTGAGAAGTGCCTGAGTGAGGAAGACCAGGACTTGGACTTGGACCATTTCCCACGACATTTTTAACGCCTGCACAGATTCAGCTCAAGACGAGGACAGTCCTGTACAATTTGTCATTCAGTCCATGAGGGGAAAATCAGAGTCCTTTCCTGCAGAGTCCTGCGTGAAGTGTTTTGGGTAGAAGCAGCAGTGGACAAAGGACAAGGACAGGAAAAGCAGAGCTCGGCGTCGGGGTCGGGCTGTTTGACTCGGGCCGGTGCTGCCGTAAGTCCCTGATGACACGCGGCACGTGCCATTCCCTCTACCATGAACCGCACTCCCGGCGTCCCGCCTTTCACCCACTCCACACCCTGTAATAACCAAGGAACCAATGACGAGGCCTCCTTCCCACGTGTTGCTCTCACCGACACTCTCCCAGCGCCCCTGCCCATTCGGTCGCGTGCTTCCTGCATCGCACTTTGCAAGGCATTCAGACCAGGTCACTACGGTATCACACTCACTTTAACACGCTCTCTAGAATATAATACTGTATAATAGATGCGCCATTCACTACGGCCCTTTCTTACTCCCTTATATCTCTCGACAGTAATCCAAGGAGTGTCCAAAGTACCGTCGATGCGTACCTACTTTTAACAGGAATTTGAGTTTGTTTGTGCTCCGGCCCAACATACTATCGTTAGTGCATGACCACATCCAGCACGTCACATAGGACCGACAGGAGTCCCCACAGGCCTTGGTATCGTATCACTCTGGAAAGTTGGGTCGTGGAGAGGGCGCTGGCTGCGCCCACAACCTAAGAGGAGGCAGCCGATCATCCATCTACTTCGCAGGGTATATCATTCTTTTTTTCCCGCGTAGATCCGCCCTGTTTAGCCACGCTTCAGTGATTCCGGGTCTATGACGCCAAGAGGCCATGACCTATCTTTGAAAGTACAGCTGTGTTCCCGTACGAAGCAGCTTTCAATGACGGCGGGCCACACATATATGTTTAGAGATAGGGCGCAGATACAAGTACTGACATCACGATCAACATCGCGATGCTCCCCAACTGGCTCGGCAGCTCTCTCCGTCACCCGCCTCGCTTCCCTGGACGCGTCTCTCTCGCGCAGGTACGTCTCCCCGTCCTGCTTGCCTCGCCTCCTAACCCGACCCAACCCCATAAAAAATACTTCTAATCTACTAACACCACCTCCCTTTCAAATAATGGTGAGAAGTGATTTTATTCTCGCAGACCATGCGCCCCACCCATCTCTGCGCTGCCAACATTCGCCCACGATCCACCTGCCACATTGCGGGCAGAAACGTCAAGGCGCTCGACCCAATCATCAGGCTCGAGAAAGCCAAGCGCGAGATGGTGATGCTGTCCATGGGAGAAGCTGTCCAGGGAAGGCGGTTCGGCGGACGTTGCGTTTGACTATTTTGTCAATTTGTCATCCTCACGGGAACATCGATCTAACCGTTGGACTTGAGTACGAAGAACGGCGAGAATATCGGTGGGAGAGTTGCAGGTCTGCAATTGGGCCATCAGCGGACGCGCGAGGAGGTCTTTTTTCGTCTTCTTCTCGTACTCTTTCATGGAGGCAAAATAGATAGCCTGGAAAGCGAAAAAGGAGGGACTCGGAGGTGTAGGAAGCGTCTCAGACATGGCAACGGAAACGAAGAAAGGCGCTTGAGCCTGAGGATATGATAGCGGGTGAGAAGTGGTCGAGTGCAGGAAGTTTGCTTGCCACAAGGGTTGACAGGTAACGCCCATGATAGGAGTCTCGTGGCCAGTCCAATACGAGTTGGTTTGCACAACCCGGCCACTGACGCGGAGACCACCCAACCTAGGTAACCCTGCGCTGGATTTTTGGCTTGAGGCAGATAGGATAACTTCAGGGAATACCTTCCCTGTTAATCAGGCGTTAGCGAGCGTTAATCTCGTTAGCGAGCATTAATTTAACAAGGAGTTAACATTAACACTTTTATCCTGACCCGCCGTTAAATTAACGCTAAATTAACGCCAATCTGAAGATAATTTTTCGTTAAGCACGGTGTAATTCGTCGTTACTCTACACTTAAATTTTCACTACATTAACACTAGATTATCGACCAATTTTGGTTAAAAAAAGAAAACACAAGACGGAATAAAAAAAGGAAGACAATGCGAGACATAAGTCAGCATGTTGGTGAGTGACAGGGCCCCACTGTTCACTGAAGGCACATACCAGTAGGAAGATCTGTAAGAATAACATCCAACCTACCGTGGACTGCTGGGTAACGGCTTATTGAAAGCATTCCCAGTTGCTCACTCTTCAAGGTCACTGAGACCTAAGACAAAGTCGGCTACGGGGGCCTCTGACATCTTCCATGTGCTGTGGCATGGTCAGTGCGTCAGTGCTGTGTATGCGATGACCTTGCTCCACCACTGCCATTGTTGTACCCCACTGCTGTCACTGTTGCGCCCTGCCTGTAACGTTTCCACTAAACGTTGGTTCGACTTGAACCCAAAGGCTTTCCTTGTATCACTCTTAAGCCAAGTGCACGGCTTGCAACCTATGAACAACTCGAGAAGGGCGAATAACCACAGATGGTCCCCTTGAACGACATCACTTGAAGATAACTCTTGACACAAGTGAACAATGAGAAAAGAATAGTCACAATGACCAATGACTCTGCTATAAGAATGCTTGACTATGCCTGAGAGGAATACAGGTGGAAGTCCAAGACAACTAAGCTAGTGACTTCTGGCGAAACCTGCCAATTACTTATAGTACTCCAAGACAGTATTCTAACTGAGCTTGAACTATAGTAAAACACGACTCACGACTTAATCTGCCAATGAGAATTGTCCATCAAGCCACAGGGGCTTATCATGAAACATACAGTACATGAGGCATATGGCCCCACATGTCACATTGACATCGTTTTGTTGCTGACTTCAAAGGATGACGAGGGTTCCGGAGTCTCGGACTGCTTACTATTTGGTTATGACTACGATAGTAAGCATATATTAGTCATGGACACTTACGCGTCGCCAGTGCTTGGGATTACCGGTGTTTCAGGTATTATTAGAACGGACACTTACTCATTACTAGTATAGTTGTACTAGGGTTTGGATTCTAGCTGCGCTTTAAAGCCAGCGAGTAACTGTATATAAGCTGTAGTATCAAGACCAAGGCTCTTCAGCTTGGTCTTCTCGAATCATCACCTTTTCTCGTGTATACTAGTACCGCGGGTACTAAGTGATCGCTCTTCGCTTTTCATCCTTGTGGACCTTGTCCCTTGTGATTACTTTCGAATACCCAATATCTTCGATTTGGTGTATCAACAAACCGTTACGTAATTTCTTCTTGTCACGCCTTCACAAGTCGCCTAAGTCAGGCCAGCGTTAGGTGATAACGCTACATTAAGACCAAGCTATTCATCGTGGCGTCGCAAGATACAACTGCAAGTCGTTGGACGACATTTGGAGAGCCAGTTCTCTGGTTCGCACAAAGGGGAACGAGAACTGTTCCACAACGTTTTACCAAAAGTGCAGCGTGGACAACAGTTGACGATATCGAAGGATACTACGCAAGAGACGGAGAAGACGCATTCCTTCATCCAGTTGAGTTTGACAACGATCACCTTTGCTGGGTAGAATTACAGTGGTTTGAAAGGGCCCAAGAGTGGGAAGGACGTCGAATTGCTCCCACCTCTTACGGATTAGATATCCTCATAAGCGAACTCACTCGACCAGAAGCACAGTCACTCAGAGCAATACTACCTCCATCCCCTACCACCATACCCTCAGAGGCAGAATCGGATCGACAGGAAGAACCAGAAACCATTACCATTCAAGAACCTGTGCCCATAGTTGATCAACTAGCAAGGGTCACCGAACAGTTGCACATAAGTCCAATCATGGCTACCCAAACCACCCATCAAATTGCGGGAAGAACGTTTACACTTGACGAACTAGCAGACTTACGCATTGCAGGGTCAGATTGACCAGACCCCCCAGATCAAGATCCCTTTCCAGGAAGGGGATTCCCTATCCGAATCCCACAGAACTGGAGACCACAAATGCCACCAGGTGGAGGACCACCAGGTGGAGGATCACCAG
The DNA here is from genome assembly GCA_015025155.1 of Lactarius quietus. NCBI lineage: Eukaryota > Fungi > Basidiomycota > Agaricomycetes > Russulales > Russulaceae > Lactarius > Lactarius quietus. The sequence goes on along the minus strand of WITN01000860.1, from coordinate 1,009 downwards.
GAGGAGGACCACCAGGAGGAGTGTAACGTTTCTACCAAACGTTGTTCCGACTTGGAACTCTTGATGGCCTTGAATCAAATAACAGACCGACGGCAGTTGAATAACAATGGTCGAACACGAAAGACGAACCAAAGGACAATGGCTTCGCCTTATGCTGGAAAGGATACAACAGGGATCTTCAAGAGATGAGAGGACAGACCACACAAGGATCAACAAGATGAGAGGAACAGGCACTAATAGCCAACACTTCAATTGTTCTATGAAGTATACTCAAGGTAGACTTTAAGACAACGAAGATAAGGTCTCGTCTATCAAGACAGAGCACCTTATATACACTACAGGGCTGACTCCTAAACTGAGTCCCAAATAATAACAGGTATCGTACCATATCGTATCGTCCAATCAGCTATCAGGGATAAACGACCCAAGCATATCAACCAATCAATGAACAGGGATAAGCCCATACAGTACATGAGGCAGAAGGCCCCACTATGAGTCAGAGATAACACTATGTGACTCACTATCGTTCAATCATCGTCCGGCGCAACATCAGCGCATGATAAGTACAGCCATCAGGCAACATCAGAATGTTCCAATCAGAAAGAACCTAAACAGGACAGAGCCTAACCATGTTGGGAATCCCGCATCCAACTTCACCCTCTCAGGAATTATATCTCGACCTGAGGTAATCGCTGTTCCCCGTGACTTATCCTTTAGACCAGATCCACGTGGTCTGGGGGTTGCTGATCACATGACTTAATCACGTGACTCAGACTTACACAGTCCTAAACGAACGACATCGCCAGTGTTGTTGTCCACAATGAAATGATCTTCAGTACTCAACATTCGCGCGACCTCATATGTCTCATCTGCATCCATTTGCAGCGTATCTTCATCTTCTTCTTCAGTGAACCGCACTTCAGGGGGTCTTCAGCCTTCACAGGCAATGCGAATCGTACTTTCATCGGCTTGGTGACACCACTGGCCATGACACGTGATCCGCACGTGA